>JAMKCH010023168.1:0-20123 GCA_023653785.1 Ophioderma brevispina
CATTGACATATTGCCTTTGAGTTTTTCAAGCAAATAAGGTGGTAAATTTTTATCTTTTTCATTGTTTTGGAAAGGCGAGAAATTTATCATATCTATGGAACCAGATGTTCAAATGAAATGGGGTTTGATTCAAAATGTAGCTTTTGGAATAGGGAAGCAGCTCAAATTAGAAACTCGAATGTCAGGAGTATGCAATTTCAACTCATTTACCATTGATGTGTCACAATTTTTGTACTAGCAAAATTTCTTTTGAATATCTTTTCAAGTAATCGGGTCATTTCTGGGTACCATCGTAAAAAGTGTCCTCGCTCGTCAAAAACCGTGCAGAAATTTCTTTTTCCCCTCTGCATGCAAAGGTTAGCGAGAATTATTAGCTAGCTGATTAAAAGCCCACTGCACCAAAATTGTGATTACCATACATATGTGTGGGTGAGAACCCTATTTGCTAATAGAATTCATCAGTATCGCAAATGGAGTGAATTAAAATTGAGACAAGTTTCTATAGTATGAAGCTAACAAATTACCACTACCCCAAAAAAAGATGCTGTTTGAAAACAAAAAAATTCTGTTAATCTTGTATTTTTTAAACATCGGAAATAAAATAAAAAGTAGAAAGTGTCATGAAATTTGATGTGTGTGCAGGATGTGTTTTATTTTACATTGTGTTGCAATTAATGATTTCAACATTTCAGAAGATACATGTAGTGTCAGGATCTTTGTGACAAGAATGATCACATTGTTTTCTATCTAGAAATAGTTTACAAAGATTTTCCATTTCAAATTGAATAAGATCTACTTTATTTACCCTCTGGTGCCCTCTGTGACAATCATCCCAGCTCATTGGCAAAGTGTGAGCTTGCATTGTTTTAAGCTCACTCAACTCCTCACAACTACAGCCCATTCACTTTCTGCACAGTACACGACCTTGGCCCCGCACACCAATCGTATTTGAATATCACCAAGAGGTCGTGGACCATCCCGAGAGGATTTTACTCTAGCGTCAACCTGACATGGGTAGTGAAAAAACTGGTCTTCCCTCAGGGTGCTTGCCGTCCGAGCCCTCTCGACGAAGACGTCGACGTGTGTTAGTGCACCCCAGTGGAATTCACCATTTCTTCAGAAGCATGCCGCCATCTTGATTTTGTAAAGCACTGTCCTTGCATACAAAATTCCCCAGTGGATTTTTTTCCAACCTGGGCTATTCAGGCCAGCTCGTAGACACATGTCATTTGCTTTAGATAACTTGCAGAGAAGATGTCCGCTTGATGAGTTGCCGTGCACTGACTCCCTTGGTGCCCAACAACCAAAGAGAATTGCAAATCGCCTTGGCCAATATTATTTGATTGAGATCTGCACGGGCAGTGCCCATTTCTCTCTCTCACTTCATTTCTCTTTCTTCCTTCTCTCTGGTGACAATACATCTTCACACATCATTACTCTACTCCTTCATCTATCCTCACTTTTTTAAAAGTGAGATTGAACCCAAGATATTTCATAGATGTAGCCCAGAGGGTGTTTTGAACCAATCCCATAATGCATTGCAATTTGCCTATACTGTACTGTAAAAAACTCATATCAGTACTTAGGGATAAACTGTACAAGAAGCTAGAGGACACAACATTTCGTGATCATGCTAAAAATTCCCTAAGTACTAACACTTTGGGGGCGAAAATGTGTGTAAAAGTCAGGGTTTTATATGTTAAGAATAGGATTTTGGTGGGATCACATGACCCTATTGAGGTGAAATTTTCCAAAACTGGTGCATTGTGGGATTGACTCATTACACCCTCTGGATGTAGCCAATCTGTTAAATTTTGCCAATCCATGCTTTTTTATCATGCTTTATTCTTTTCCAGTCTGTGATATCATAAATCATTAATTCTATGCCTCCTCAGTCTCCCTTTCTCATCTCTCTGCCATTTTTGTTATACATCTCTCTTTCTTGTGTCCATCTCATATCATTTCTTGTGTTTTTCATATCCAGTGGTATACTGACCAGGTGGGGGGGGGGGGGGGTGTTTTTTTTTTTTTTTTTTTTAGCAAGTAAACTTGCATCATCCCCCTGGCAAGATGGCAGTCTAGAACATGACCTCAGATGACCTTTGACCTTGGTCCATGACCTTTGACATCGTCCACACATGAAAGAACCCCTATTGCACCTTAACCCCAAGTCTGATATAAAATTGGATCGATTAAGCCCAAATTAATTGGTCAAGCTATGAGTTGCAAAAATATTGGGCGAGACGCAGTCGAGCCCGATATTTAAAAACTCATAGCGAGACCAATTAATATTGGGCGCAAGTCATCCAATTTTATCATTATCATGTTTTGGATCCGATATTTTCACACACTTGGACTCCCCAAAACATGATAATGGTTTAAATCGGACTTAAACTTTTCGAAGGAGACGCGAAAAACCTAAAACCAAAACCTAACCAAACTGGAACACAAACATACATACATACACATACATACAGACGTTCGCACCCTCGCAATATCCCCCTCTGCTTTTCAAGCCAGGGAATAAAAACAGGACAATATGGACAAAAAAAAAGTATTTTAATTCCTCTTCGGGAAATTTCAACCAATTTCAGGGCAAAATTAAAATAAATTTGGCAATTTTCCTGCACTAAGTGTGAATTTTCGTCAAGTTTAATACTTAAATTGACAAATCACCGAGACAACTTCGAAATTTTGCCCCCTCTGGCGGGACGACTTGGGAATTTTGCCCCCTCTGGATCGACTGCCTCGGTACGCCACTGCTCATGTCGCCATTACTCATGCCAGAACCTCAACCACGGTCTTGTTGTTGTCACACACACGCACGCACCTCTATCTCTCGACGTACCTACAACAGACACATGAGCATTGTAGAGCACTGCACATCAAGATCGCAGTGCTCTAGAACTAGTCCTGATTTAAAAACCACAAAGGTCATCGAACACCGGGTCCACAGGGTGACATGACCGTGAGAACAATGCATACGTTGTGCCGTTTTTCTTGTGTTAAACAACAACCATTTTCCATCCTCTGCTGATTTGTCGCCGTCGAAGGAGATGGGAGACATTAAATTATAAAATCATTCTGTTTACCATAAGGATGCTTATTTGGTCTAATCTTTCAGGTGAGCTATGTACTATTTTTTAACCATATAGTTTCTGAATTTATTTTAGAAAATGTGCAAATATTAGTATCACTACAAAGCCTGTACCTTATTTGGAACCATACTGGTTTTTGGACGAAGTTTACTGCCCATAGAAGGTAGCAGGTCAGGAGAATATGTGATCTGGGCTCTCACTCAGTCCACTTATCTGATCTCAACACCTTGGTTACCCATTATTGATGCAGAGTTTGGGGTCATATTCAATGCCTTTTTGAATTGTATTGATGAAAACATGAGTTGAACAGGTGTCGGATCATGGATGAATGCACAAATGATTCTTGGGTTCATCACTTTTCTTTCTTCAAAGTGGTCATTTGATGTTGGTATCTTACCTGAGCATCGTCATGGTCTAGGTTATCTAATGTGGCTAAAGCAGGGCAAATTGGACAGCTTGAAAGCTGGGTAAATCTCAGACAGAGGTTGCAAAAACTTTGCGTTTTCGCAGGGTAGGATTTTCGAAAATTGAATGTTGCCAAATTTTTCGGGACACAGTGGAATGAAAACAGACAAGAAGCGGGCATCCAAGAGAACCACTACTACCACTCCACATAGATAGGTTCATAACCTGTGTGCCCCTCGTGAACAGAGGAAGTCACGCCCTGAGTTGCAGAGACGATATCGACAATGGCGGAGATCTTCTCAACAAGCAATAAGAGAGACTTCACGCAGCTCAAGTGAAGCAAGAAAACCTCCCGGAAGCCTACAATGACTTGCCTTCACAGGCAGGCTCGTTTGTGCTGGTGTAGACAACAATCGCCAGTATACTTGAACAAGTGGAGAAACATCGTGTTCGGCGATGAAGCAAGATTCTATTTGAAAAGGTTGACGTCAGAGTCCTCCGAGGCGACGAGGATAAACCCTGATTTTTCAGATTTGCTGAATTGAAAGAGGTCAGCATACCAACGGCGGAAGTGGGATGGTTTGGGCGGGATTTCTCAACTGGAACGACGAGACTGGTTTTTGGTTGAGGAACATTAAAGCTGCTTGGTATCGTGATGAGATCTTGGGGCAGTTGCACTACCATATCTGGCAAGAACCTGACTCGAAGCGTATTGCATTATGTAATGCTTAATGCTTCGTCACACATAGCCAAGGATATTGATGTCTTTCTTTCTTCAAAATCATGGAGTAGAGCGAATGCAGTGGCCAGCTGTAGCCCTTATCTGAATCCCATCGAAATTTTATGGGATCAGTTAGGTAGTGCAGTCCGCAAAAGGGTGACCAGTGCCACAACTTTGCACGCTGCGTCGAAAACTGATACAGAAATGGAACGCCATACCCCAGGACAGAGTGAGAAGACTTGTGAGCAGCATGAGGAGATGTCAGGCTATCGTAAGAGCATACGGAGGATCAACTCGCTTTTAGGGAGTTTAATTACTATTCTTTTGTTATCCATTGGCTACTGTCCTTTTCTGTTCATGAGTGTATTGAAGAACCACAGCTAATAGCGCTTTTCAGTCCAGGTTTGGCACATTTTCGTTCTTTTGAACCCGGGTACCTTCTAAGGGCAGAACTTCGCTTCAAAACCAGGTATGGTCGCAACTGAGGTGTCATTTTAATCCTAAAAGAACAAGCTTTTTTGTTATACTAAATATTATGCACATTATTCTCAAATAAATTCATAAATATATGGTTAACAAATATTCCAAACTTTCTGTGGGGACTCTAAATACACAAGTCTTATAGAAGCATGCAAAAATTTCAATTTTGAAAATCTTGAGGCGCACTATTTTTCAAATTGCCATGTCTTCTCTTCCTCTTACTCCCCTACTCCCCAATCGGCCTCTACATTTTCTGGTCAGTTTTGTAGTTCCTGTCTATTAGTTTCATGATCGTAGCATCTCATTCTTTGTTTCCTTCTCTTGTTTGTCATTTTTATTCTGTCTCCCCCTCCTCCCACAAAAATATCTGGGGCTTAAATTTTATCCTTGGTATGCTTATTTTTTGCCATGACTTGGCTCTTAAAGTCACGGAGATTTCAATTCAACAGGTGTCCCCTGCAAAAAAAGTGATGCTTGATTTTTGCACTGGTCTAACTTTCTTTCAAAAATATCCCCATCTTGAAAGGGTTTCCCATTGGTACACGAATTTTGAAATTTCTAATTTCCGTATAGGAGCAAAATAACGAATCAGCCTATGTTTCTATTGAAATATAAATATACAAATCACCTAATCACCTTTTATTTCATTTTTAAAGTTCTTTCTTTCTGCCCCCAAATAAAAGGTAGTGAATTTATTGAGCATCTATTCTATAATCCTAAATATCACATAGAATATAGATGACTTCAATCTCTCGTTGCAACCTTTAACAAATTTGACCCAATATTTTGCTGCTTTGGTCCAAGAAAGTCTTGGACAAAAAATACCCTCTGACTATATCACGTTTTTTTTGATCCCTCTTTTTTGTCCTCAACTCGTATGATGGTGGATGTTCACACTGGCGACAAGCTTTTCTTGGGGCAGCATTCTCTTTTTAACATCAGAAAGAGTCAGCTCTTTTTTTCGCTTGAATTATTAAGCGGTGGCTACCCAAGCGAAATCTCGCACAAGGAATAAGCACAGAGACCCCGTGAGACATCACCAAGTAACATAAGATTTATTACATGAGAGACGCAGAATCTTTTTAAATGGCAAGCCGCTCACAAACCTCTTTGTCCAATCTTTTTTCACCTCTCGATGAATCTCAATCTTACAACCACGGTTCACTGACCCCCAATCCACTGTGGACTCTTCAGAATGACCTGGTAACTGTTTGCTAGGGAATGATAACAATGGCCAAACTACATGGGTGCTGGTTGTGAATCTAATTCTTATCTGGAGCAATGCACTGCCGCCTCTTGGGGATGACAGTGCCACTTGTAAATGTCTTCTTTTTTGTATGCGCCATTTCACACTACATAATATCAAAGTTCATATGTAGTCTCCATCAAGCTTTCTGAATCAACCCTTACATGTAGCAAACGGCCATGTGATGAAGCAATGAGAGTCTTGCCTGCGCTGGAGACCAGTAGCCCCCTTATTGCTTATCCTGCAAATCGATTCCTGCTGATTGCTGAGCTTTACTCGTCTGGCTTAAAAGCTTCCGTCATACTTTTGGCAAAGTCTTGTAGCTTGCTAAAAAAGGCAAAATTTTAATCTCAGTAGCCATGTTTCACCACTACTGCAACCACAGGTTATTCATGTGATGTTGATTTTTCTTGTCATGTTTATCAAACCAACTTGGGCACTGATTACAGAAATGTACAGAACTTATTTTAGTCCCACATTGTCACAAATAAAACATGAGATGCTAATTTTATGATTCCTGCCACTTGTGATCTTGGAGCATATAGCACCTAGCAGGAGTCAGGGCAGAGGGTTATTGAGTCCCATCCACACAATGCACCAGTTTGGTGAAGTTTTTAACCTCAATAAACCCTTTAAGAAGCCAAAAAATCATATTCTTAACACAACAAACAGACTTTACATCTTTAAGCCCACAAAACAAAAGCAAGTAAAGCCAATCTTAATAATAAAGCCACCCCCTTCACTTAACTGCCATAAGGGGTTGCACTTCTGTTAGTGCAAGGGGGGTTCCTAGGGGACCCCCCTAATATAACCACTTTCCTACAGGATTTTTTAGATGAAATCCACCACATGTTGAAAGGCTTCGAAGACATCAACAGTAAAGAAATAAAACTGAAAAAGTTGTTCAGGTAAGAAATTTAGTGGCAAAACATTGTTTTACTTTTTGCAATCAAAATGTCGAGTACAGACCCTAATTTGTTTCTGCATTTCTAACGGCATGCTTCACTCGAGACGTGTGCTGATTTCTTTAATTGTTAAAGAAGAACTCTATATTTACCCTATTAAGCACAAACATAAATCTTGCCATTATATTTTTTTAGGGTTACTTGTTAATTTACCCATAGGGTTTCCTACAGTAAACCGCTACATGAAGTTATAAAATATTATGGCCCAATGGCTTACTATACTTTTGGCAAGATGTTTTAATTAAATTATTATTTGGCTTACGAGTGAGTGGAGTGAGTGGAGTGAGTGAGTATTAAACAATTTAACGACACTCAACACAATTGTGTCATATCGTGGGTCATTTACATTTGTCATTTAAAACATTAATATAAAAAACATCATATTAAAACTTCATTCAATTCAAATTACAATTAGAAAAACAATACTAAAGGATACACATCATACAGTGATGACCCAGAGCATCACCTATCCCTGTTATACAACAAAATAACCACTAATTGCAAAGATATCTTACAAAACATGCATCAATAAAAACAATTCAAAAGATATACCGATAAATTTATAACTATAAACACATTCATAGACCCGATGACAAAGGTCATCATTCATCCATGTACCACGCAAAAACTTCAACTCAAAAACAGATAATCGACAATCAATCAGAAACATCAAACATGATATCCCCCTTTACAAACCAATAGATTGTCGCGTACATTTTGTAAATGGCTCCAATACACTGGGCATTATGCCCAACTGTAGATTTTAAGATTACTCAACAATTATCCAGTATAAAACCCTAATACATTCTACTCTATTTACTATTACAAAAAAAATAATAGTGTGGTCTTACATATGTACAAATTAATTGATAAATTGTTTTTGTTTCCATGTTTAACAATTGATTTTATCTACATTACTTAAACGCGTAATAAACAACAGAGAGCATCTTAATACTACAATTACACAGTCGAAATCATTACATATTTATAAGATCACCTAAATAATTTAATACAACCTCTGTTCAAATAACAGACGAGTTGCCCCTTTTAGGTTAGTCGCCTTTTACGACATGCAGGGGAACACATGGGCCAATTCTTAACCCCCGACGCCGCAGGGGCCCCATTTAAGTCGCCTTTACGACATGGCAGGGAACACATCGGCCATTCCTCAACCCCGAACCCGCAGGGGGTATTGCTTACGAAGTATTCTATAAGAGAGTGACTGGGTTATAGATCAAATATATCAACACTTTATTTCCAATTACTAACAGTATGAAAAACAAACATTGCTAAATGGAGGAGTCGAGCAAAAGTTCTATAGGGGGGCCCAGAAACAACTCGCCCCCCCCCCCCCCACTTTGAATACATTAACACACAAGAATCAGGGCATAACTATCAAGAACGCACAGAAAGTGTTAACACTTGTACATTTCTTGTAAGACAAAAATCCATTATAGTCACTACTCTTGTTCACTGGAGTTGTCTGGCGACGCTTTGCATGCATTGTTAACTAGGTCTCTACCAATAAACAGGAACATTCTTTTGGACATTGAGTCAAGGTTAGTAATTGTCAAGTGTAAGTGACATATACCACACCTGTGCTATGCGTAGGCAGCTAGCCGGATTTGGTTTTGGCATATATAGCCAGGGTCAGACCTGCCACCCTGCAGTTCTTTCATATAGCAATGCCCTAAGTAATTTTACAACGAGGTATAGTAGTGCAATAACATTGATTTTGTACACATGAATATTTTACCTCTTAAATTAGAAAGTTTTCTTGGTAAGACAACTAAAAAATTGATTTTTTTTTCCTTTGAATGTCCACTTCAAATTTTTAAAACCTATTGTTTTGTTGCTACTATGTGTGCATTTGTGTGTGTGTGGTGTTTGCATGTGCGCATTTGTGTTTGTGTGTGTGTTAATGGAAATTACATGTTAATGGTAAAAATGTGGTACTACCATTCAAATGTGGGTATAGACACCAAAACCATTACCATTGGTACAGTTGGGGAGGGGGGGTTCTCAATTGGGAAGGAAGTATGGTATGTACCGCCTTAAGTCCCCCCCTCATTTTCAGGCCTCTTGTTCAAGAAGTTTTCCAGTGACCCCCCATTTCAGGACCATTTTAATTTCCAGAGACCTACTTTTCATGTCCAAGGCAATATTCTAAACCAATTTTTTCTAAAAGCTTCCAAAAAGTAGTTGGAAATTGAGGGAGATCGCAGCTTAATTTTTGAAATTTTCTGGACAACCTGTTTCTGGAGTAGCCCATTTTTTGGCCATCAAATCGCAATAAATTTTTAATCAACTCATAACATTGCTTAAAAATGGTTGAAAATGAATCCCAGACACAGTTGTTAGTTGCTAAAAATACCAATGCCAGACTGTAGAAATGAAGTCAACGCACGTTCGGCGTACCGCACTTGAAACACGCGGCGTTCATCACGCAATAGGGTCAGCACAATATCCCGGGACATAGAGCTATCAAAGAGGACCATTTGCCGCAAATTCATTGAATCCATAAATTTTTGCCTACTACAGCCGCTGACTTAATCTCACTGACGGGGGAAGGGTGACAAAAAAAAAGATTGCCCCAGAAAAGGCATTTCTGGGGAAACCCGTTTTCCATTTCGTCCTTTTTTAAAAATTAAAATGAAAAGTGCATTTTACATTTAAGTTTTGGCCTACCTACCTACTGTAAATAAACTGGTTTTTTTTTTGGGCCTTCACAAGGAACAAATTTCATCACTGGCTATAGCCTATATCCATAACATCCTTTCGGAAAAAGACTACATACAACTGACAATCACCCAAACCGCAAAACATAGGTAGCATTATTTTGTTCATCTAGGGGCTTTCTCCTAAAACCAAGACGGGTCAGCTCCATGATTTTTGAAGTTGAAAAAAGCAGTGAAGGGGACTTTAGGTATCTGGGAATTATCACTTGGCATGCCATTGTTGCATGTACCTATAAGTGGTTTCACCTCATTGCACAGCTCAATGCCACACCTCTGGAGTAAGCCATCAGCATCCTTGTGCGCTCGTGTACTTTATGTCACTAGGTGTAATGCATTATGAAATCAGAATCAAGTACTCAATGATTTTTAATTTTTCATTTTTGTCATGGCACCCTTCCGTAGGCAGATAGGGGGCTCCTAAGGTACCCCATGCTAAATAAAACGCAATACGACGCACGGATTTGAATTTTTTTTTTACGCGACCCAGGCAAGCGCAAACTAAAATAGCGACTACCAAAAAATATAAACCAATATATTGCACCGTTAACAAAATCGCCGGCTGAAAAACAGAAAATGGATCCTAGGGAACCCCCCCACCCCCATGCATTAAGTGTGTTCCGATCATCTTTTGGACCCCCCGATTTAACTGGAAATCATTTGGATATCGGATGAAAGGCCCTATTTTTCATGCATTGTCCTCCGAAATTTCAGCTTCCAATCCCTCTCCTTTCCAAGATATTGAAAAAAAAAACTGCGCCTTATCAATAAATAGCACAGTAGTGATGTGCAGTGCCGGGGGCATTGCCTACTGTATTATCGCTCTTATCATCAAAACGCAAGTTTGTTTCCCACGGTAATTGTTTGGTCATCGTATAAAAGTGTCAGGCTCCCATATCAATAGAGACCCGATAGACAACAATCGGCACAAGCCCCTTTAAACCATCAATAATATTTAGCCTGCCTTTTACGTATATTGAGACAGTTGCCATCTAGGGCAGGACGGTCCTCTCCTATTTTACATTTAAATGTACCCATTTTACGTTTAACTTAAATATTCGCAGTAATTCTATTTATATTTATAAATTCTAGATTGTATTTTAATTGTAAATGTCAATGAATTCATATTTTGTTGCTAGTACTCAGTGTAACAAACGCGGTGAATAATAGCAGTATTGGCCTGTATACACAAACTACTTTTCATTTTTTCCCCCAGCAGTGTTCAAGGATAGCAAATTATATTATGAAGGTTCTTGACAAACCAACCACTCCTGTCCTTTTGCCACCATCCACCTCGTAAAAGGGATGGTTGTGAAAGGTACATTCAAGATTTGCTGTTTAGTGCAAATTCCGATTAGAGAACGTTTGAAGTCTTATTATGACAAACGCATAAGAAAAAGAAGTGCAAACATTTGACACCAGATTTTATCTTTTATTCACTAGCATCCTCCTTTCCTTTGGCAAATTTGTTAACAAATTCAAAGAGGCTGAATGAGATTTATTCAGGGATTTATTCTTTATTAAACCTAACCCTACAAAGTCATATCATTTAGTTATATCATCCAAACCGCTAGCCTTAGTAAACCATGTGTACCTAGCTCGTGCAGATTTGATCGTTTCTGTAAGAAATTTGCAAATTTTGTATTTTCTGTCCGTAAACTTGACAGATATTACAGCACAGTGGTCTAGGGAACCCGTGGTAAAGGCAATTGCGCATCACAACAAACCCAAGATCGGATCAACTCAATTTTGGGAATAAGCGTTTCTCAAGGATATTTAAGTGAAAAATGAATAAAATGGAAGGTGCTGTAATCAACAAATGCACCGTAAAAGGCACTTTTGTCTACGCTCTTCCATTATTGTTCTGCTTCCGGTTCCCGGCAAGTTAAGTTGAGGCCCTTTCGTGAGATGCCACTATTTCACCATGAACAGCCATAAAATTGTCACTTCCAGTTCCACCATTAAATTAACAATCAGGATCCTGATCAGATACACTATTGTATCTTTTATGACAAAACAAACATTTTGAAGGATGTCGTTCGCAGGTATATACCCACACAAATGGTGCACCAATCTCCTCCCCATTTTTGAAATTTGGGGCACTCTATAAAAAAATTGTGCATTGCTTTAAAGCAAGTATCAAAAATATGAAAATCGTGTTGGACATATACAAAAATGGATAAAACATACATATTAACCACTCAAATGGTTTGTTACTAATCCAAAAATGATGAATTAATCTCAAACTTCATTTAAGCACAATCTATCAACATTTTAATGAACTCCTCAATTAGGGAAAGGTCACATTTCAGATGCCAACCGGTTTTGGCTTTGGTGTTGTCTGCTACACCTAGTTTATTTGTGTGGTGGTTCCACAACTGTTTGACCCCATGAAAAATCATTTAAATAACTATTAAAAAAGAAAAGTTTTAAAAAAAAAGCATGGCACACAATTTTGACAACTGATATACGTATGGACATTCAAGAGCTGTATCCTGTCAAAATCAGACAAATCTAGTTTGCCCATTCACCATAAAAATACGTGGAACACGGTATAGATGTTTAAAGAACAAAAATCCATATTTGCCCGCAATGAAATTTCGTAAAATTTACACAGGATGCACTAAATGACAAATCAGTATCAAAATTTTGTCGCCGGCAATAATTTGTGTTTCAAATTCTGGTTTTTGGCATAATAACGACTTTCAAACAACTGTGGCCTGAAGGCACAGCTGTTTGAAAGTCTCATTTAATTATGACACAACGAGAATAAAACAACAAATGACATGGCACACACTTTTTGACAGCTATTTGGAGTAGTTATATGCCACTAATTACATTCTGTGTAAATTTGATGAATTTCATTGCGGGCAACATATGATTTCATAAAAACTAGGTTTTTACACGTCTTTCTATGGAAATTTAACTATAGGGGTGGCTAGAACATACAATTAATACCTTTGTTAGGCCCATAGTGTCAAAGATTCCCGCAATGAATTTTCTGATTTTTGCGGAGGTATAGCTTTTTGCATGTCCTTACTTATATTACTCAGTTTGTCAAAATTGTGTCGCCATTGCTTAAAAATTGCCTAAAATAAGAGATATATTCGTTGCATGAGGTCAACAGCTGTGAAAGGTAATGAATTTCTGAGACACATATTTTTCATAATATTAATGTTATTCTATCAGTACAAGCCATTGTACCCCAAAATATAAAGACCACGATGAGTAAAAAACTGGTCCACAGCAATTTATTATTTTTGCTATCTGCTGAAGATAGCACATTTGTTGAAAGAAAAGAACTAGTTCAAAAGGATGAGAGAGGAAGCACAAAAGACCCTTTTGGTGTCTATAACTCAGAAGTCATAGTACGTAATTCATATGAGCAGAGCAAATGCTATAAAAATTGCATCAAAAACACCCAACGTTACGGACTGAACGTGTTTTGGCTTTTAGAAGAATCTATCCCAAGTTAATTTATTGGTGCGTTTCAGGCCTCTCTTCTGTTGGAATCTGCCCATGTGCAAAAGAGAGAGACCTAAAAAGCACCCATTAATTAATTGGGTGTCTTTTTACACCCAATGCCTAACACACCCATCATGCTGTAACTAGTTTATTTAGTGGTGTGGTAAAAACTACAACGTATACCTTGTGGGCCATGGTAAACAAAGTTACTGTGCAGATACTGAGGGGAAAGGAAGAGCCCATCGCATGTTAGAACACATAAACAATAAATAACCGACACATAATCCAAACACAAGCAGATATACCTCCGAAGGGGAAATGGGCCAGGATTCAACCGGGGACCTCAGCATACATTACTATCGCTCTACTCTACCTGAGCAACCCAGGCTGCCTTATAAACAGGCCTGCAACATGAGTACTTATTGGTGAAGCGGTCCCGCATACGTACACACAAACACACTAGTGCCACCAGATCGATAGATATGCTTACTTTAGCAAGCCTGATATCATCAGATTCGAGCTCACCATCATACACTGAAACATTCTAACACACAAGATCGCAAGTGATGCTAATAGTGGGAGCGGTTGGACTGGGCAAACTTGTCCGACCACCCTCCCGTCGGTACAACAAAACGCAACCACTACTATTTGAAAGATAATTTTAAAATATGATGGTTTTGGTCAAAAAATTTTTACTTTTACCTCTCACGGTGAAAATATAAAGGAGAACCGTACTATAAAGATACTTATAACAAAAATAAAATAGATGATGACCTATGATGTCACATATTGACATTCAGGACGCCTCTGTTGTTTTTCTGGCAGGCAAATATGACAGTCGTTCAATGACAGACCACAATACAATCGGTCATAAATTACTTGCAGAACCTTTCTTGATTTAAATCGGTTACAATATGCAATGGTAGCATTTAGCAAGCAGCTGCTTAATATGAATTTGATTATTTAATTGAAACCAAGTTAGAGCAGAAAAAACGAAATTCCATGTGCAAAGTATAGGGGCTTCTGCTGCCAGTTTCTCTCTTACACCAACACGGGGGCTACCACAAACATAACAAATGTCACATCCTCTATACGCTATAAAAATAATTATGACACATAGAGTGGTTTCATAGAAAAAGAATTTATACCTAACATTAAAATGAATTAAACATTTCGTCTGACCTGCGCTATTGAAATTCGCACTAGTGTATATGGGATATGTAGAATTTATAGGGATACGGACGGACAGTAGCGTCATACACTTCACATGTGGACGCATTCATAATGTGCATTTTCCTATGGTGTGTATGACACAAACGTTTTGCCGGAGGCTCGTTATCGCAAACATGTTATAAATAGCGGAATTTAAATAGCGCATGGTCAGACTAGGTGGTTTAATCATTGTTATGGTTATATAATTCCATTATCGCTGGAAACCGCGATATGTGGTAAATAATGATTTTTTATAGAGTATATTGTTAAATATTATTTGTTGACGGGTTATCCTTTAATGAGTAAAAAGTCTTGGTCGCATTGCAAAAAGGGCCGAATATGTAGCATGGATATTGATATTCTTAAAAAGAAAGAAATTGTGCCGAGGGCACTCTGCCCCATTTGTCACACTATGGATTACAACTGACCCTAGCTACCAACATATGTGTCAGTAAAATTTGATCCAAGAGACACTAGAACATTCCACAAAAAAATTAAAATCCACGCTGAAGTGAATAGCCGAATAAACGCTGTTTTTAGGTAATTAGAACATGACCTCCTAAGTACTTTCTGTGTTGTGCCTATAGGGACCGATAAAGGTGGTTGTTCCAATTATGTGTATTGTGTTCTCTTACTTGATTGAGAGCCTGGCACTTGCACATAAACCCCATCAAGTACCGTGGGAAACAAAACTTGTGTGGTTTTGATGTAGACGCAATAATGCTGTTGCAAAAAGCCACTTAATAATGTGCTAATAAAGTGGGTTAACCACTAAAACGGCAGTTTTTTTGTTTATATTCTTGGGAATGAAATGGAATTGAGGGCTCAAATTTCAGGACGACAATGAGAAAAAAACGGCTTTCATCTGATATCAAATCGGATACTATTCCGGGTAATCGAGGGGGTCCAAAGACGAACGGAACACACACCTTTAAGTTCAGCAGGCAATTAAAAACTTTGTTTGTTTTGCTTTCTTTTCTGGCGAATAATCTTGGAAAGTCTCGCTACGTAATCAAGTGTAAATTTTGAGAATTGGTATACTCAGAAAAATCTCCTTGTGTCCCTTTTAAAGGTGCAACGCGAAGAGATTTCACATAACAGGTGTCACTAAAAAAATATGGAAAGTGCCTTTTGTTTTCACTTTAAAGGCAGTTCTGTAACCAAGACAAGTTAGAAATCGAATTGGGGGTATTATCTTATATGAATCATACAGACCCCCAATATATGGGTGCCCAAAATCTCTCGTTGCACTTTAAGGCTCAAGGATGTAATCCTTTGTGATGATTACTTTGGAGTGACTTAACTTCAATAATCATTTGAAGGGGACGTAAATAAGTTTCCTAGTATGTTGGATGGGGAGGAAACTGAAGCAAGTTAGTAGACTGCAGCGCCTATAGTTATTAAACAATTTATCATAAAAGAGCTCTCACCATTGGACATGCACTAATCTAGAGTGGAGATCCAGGATTGCGTTTTGGCTTTAGGGAAAATACCTAGTAAATGACTTCGCATACTAAAGTGGACCAGGAGGGTAAGTATGACTGTTGGGCATTGTAACAAGGGGTGCTGAATTACATGTGACCCCTATCAATCTTATTGATTGTATTCAGAGGCGGTAGTGAATACAGGAATAAACGCCGCACAGCACGGCCAGTATTGTTTAATATTTGTATGAGATGGAAGCTTTTACCATGGAGAGAGGGAAAACACTTGTGCCAGACACTAGGAAATATGGTCCTATCAAGGGATATTAAATGGATTAAAGGTCAACTCAGAGATTTTCAAAATATTTTTTGTCTGTATATTTAAAAATATTCAACTAGAAGTAAAAGATAGTCACCTAAATGCTGAATTCCAAGTTGGAGATGAATCAGTTTTTTGCTGTGATGCAGTAAAATTTAGTACAACAGTGCCAATAGGATATGTGTATAACCGTGTATAACAAAATTCAGGATCCAGAATTTTATAAGAAGTTGCAATATTTTATATGAGACTTCAATTTCGCTGTAGTATTTCGACAGAGTGATAAGTAATGGACAAGAATATGTATATGCAAAAACCAAGATTTTCATTTTAAAATTGAGGCACCATCGGGAAATTTCTGAGTCAACCTTTAAACAACAGTTGATCAGTAGAGGTGTAAATTGTTGTTTGTTTATAGTTTTTTTTAAACACACAAGTTACAATGTACCTATTGTGTGCTTATGGTTTGAGCACCAAGTTAAACACCATATTGTCCATAATTATACAACATGGATAAAAATGACCAGGTCATATCCACAATAATGTTTGTAATTCATAGTTGTATCAACACTTTAAAATTACAATTTTTCATGAAAACAGATATGGAAAGGTGTTAGACATACCTTAAAACTTTACATTTTACCATTCAGGTCAAAAAACAGTCAAAAATGTGAACTATTTGCAATAATATATTTCCGAACAACTGTTCTCAGTTTACCACTTAAGATTACACTTACTTCAATAATTTACTAAAAAGTGAACTATAGCAGATCCAATGTCCCAAATTGACCGGAAACTTGTATGTGGGTAAATGGTGCATGAAAGTAATACCGTGCATATGTCACAACTATTGCACAGATAATGAGTCATTTAAATATTGTCCCAGCAGGAGCATGCTTGCAAAATTTTAACTTGCATATTTTTTACATCTTGAAGAAATAGCTGATATTGGCTTTAATGAGGACACTGGAACATTTTTTTGAAAATAGTGTGCCTTCTAGATTTTTCAAAATTGATTTTGCATGTAAGCTTTTATATACATTTAGCCCTCACATGAAATTATTAGGACCAAATCAGTGTGCTTATGGGTAATTCAGACCGATGTTATAAATAATGTCGCCGACGACATTAATTCAACAGACGACACGGGAATGGCATGTAACACAAAGAAAACACATGCCAGAAGTTGATTCTCTGCAGTGCACGATTGTTTGACCGTCTGTACCATTATGGTTTTACTATCAATGAGGACGAGTCTATGATATTCATGTAATAGACACATGTTGATTAAAGTAAGGGCAAAATCAAAAGTTAGCCTACAAATTACCGAGGTCTTTAACCCTCTTATTTATGTCCCTATTTGTTTTGGGCATGATATTTTTATGTGGAATATATGCTATTCTTCAATGGCTTCGACTATCATTTGCGAGCAAAATTGAAGAAGAGAAATTTCAGATTTTCTGAAAATGGGCCAGTGCCACGTATATGTTAACATATTAATTTCACCAACTGTCAGTAACAAACTTGTCCAGTTATAAGCATGGCGACTGTCACACGCCTGCCGCTCATCAGCGTAAGGCATTGAATCACATTTTGGCATGTCTAATATTAACAAATTAAGAAGCTAAATTTCCTCGTCGTATGCAGTATAAGTATTCAATCAAGTGAAATGGTCTCAAAATTTAAAAAATAAGATATATGTTTTGTGTTTCCAAGGGCTGACTATGCCCTAGATATAGTCGCTTGGCCCAGCTTAACGGAATGATTCAGAGATATGGTGATTAATTGAACATAGTCAACTAGAAACTAACGATAGCACCTAAATGGCCCAATCCCAAAGTTTGAGATGAAGCGGATTTTTCGTTTTGATGTAGACAACATTTAGGTAGTACAGCAGTACCATATGAACACTGTGTAAAACAAAATTTCCAGTCCGGAATTTTGTTACAAAGTGGTGATGTTCTATATGAAGGACATCGAATGAGCCTTCGTTATTTCACACGTGATTAGTATATGGAATAGCATTATGTACATGCAAAAAAAACATGATTTGTTTAAAACATTGAGGGGCCTCATCTTGAAATCTCTGAGTACAGCCTTAACTAGAATTTGCAAGTTCTCGGCTTTTGAGCTCACTATTTTCAAAGACTATAGGCTATAGGCAGCGGCAAAAAACTTAACATTTTCGGACAAACACATACATACTACACATGAACCAACGGATTGCAAAGGTCCTGCCTGCTATGCTGGCAGCCCATGTGTGAGTGGGTGGGTGGGATGGTAGGATGGAATCAATTGATTCTGATTGTCAATCATTGTAATTTGCTTGTAATTAACTAATTATGGTGGCTACAAACTGATCAATTTCATTATGAGTGATGGTAGGGAAGAAATGGACAGACGGACAGGACAGACAAGTTAACAACGGTATACTTGTGTGATTTTTCTTTTGTAAAATTAAACACACAAGGATAGAAAAATTAGGACACACAAGTCATGGACGGAAATAGCGCAAAACAAAGACATGGAGTCAATACAAAACTATTAATACTTTATTAGGTCGCACAGATGGAAGACAGGCAGGGGACAGACAGATGGATGGAAGACTGGATAGGCGCACTTAATCTCAATTTGAACTGAAATACATTACGTCCGATCAATATTGCTTGTAATTAACTAATATCATGTATACACTGATCAATTGTTCATTATGTTTGAATGGTAAGGGAATGGAAGGACAAGGACAGATGGATGGATGATGGCATATGTGAACTCAATCTCACTGTGAACAAGTTCAAGACCATATTTAAAAATCATCGGTCCTCGAACCCCTTGTGTCGCCTGCAGTCGCGTTTGTGAATGAATAGGCCTCCACATATGACCTTTGACTTGAAATGTGACCTTGACCCTCATCAACAAATGAAGGATCCCATGGTTGCACCTAGTGACCCAAATTTGGTCAATTAAACTTCCACTTTTCAATGAGGCAATTTTAAATTTTCGCCTATTTTACAACTTGACCTCACATGAGACCTGTGACCTTGGTATGTGACTTTGACTCATCAACAAAGAAGGATCCCATGTGCACATATGACCCAAGTTTGGTTCCAATTGAACTTCAACTTTTCAATGACGGTCAATTTTTTACATTTTCAGCCTATTTTACAACTTGACTCCAATGACCTTTGACCTCCTTGTTATGGGACCTTTGACCTCATCAAACAAAATGGGCGGAGGACAAGTTGCCACCTGTGACAGAAGTTTGTTTTAAATCTTCAAGTTGTATGTGGATATTACAGGCAAATGTTAACCCTTTTCACAACAACAACAGACATCAACACCACAAACATCAACAAACACAGACATCAACAACACGCAGACATCAACAGTGGACCAATGATCCTAAAAAGGAGGATTTGCAAACATACATAACCTATGTACGCATATGAAATGATACAGTGGGGTATATGGGGGTGGGAGTAAGATTTAGTAAGATTTTTTTTGCTTCGTTGTTTGTGCTGCTGCTTTTTTTTTTGTTGCTTAGTAGTGTTATTTTGAACCATTTTCTTAGTAAACAACGTATTAACTGTATTAGGGTGAAAGGTGTCTTTAATGGAAAAAATATCAATATTATATTAGACTTTATCCTGTTATTAAGTAACTTAGCGTGAGGCGTTGATGGCTTGTCTCTAGACTTTTACATAATAATTAGCTTGGGGGACTTAGAATGTTTCTCAAACGTCCCACAAAGAACAACATACATATCATACACATAAAACATAACCTCATATGACCTTTGCTTGGTCTATGACCTTGACATTATCCCATGATATGAAGAACCCTAGACTTTTGGGGGAAAAAACGTGACGGAATGCCACTACGCAAAATCTCGTCTGCTGTCATAGCCAATGGGGAAATAAAAAATACCATACTTTTCATGTTTCTTTGGTCGCACAGGGTTTATACATGGACACAGCTGAAAACTTGACACTTCTATCCAGGTCTTGGTGAAAATGGGAAGAGAGGGGAGATGAGATAGAGAGAGAAGAAAGA
>JAMKCH010023169.1:0-19775 GCA_023653785.1 Ophioderma brevispina
GACAAGTACCCAAAGCAACCCTAGCAGGGGAATTTTTTTCTAAGACTGCACCAGAGCGGGAATCACACCTACGACCTTCCTGATCACCTATGTATGCGGATGCCTTATCCACAAGGTTACCAGGACCTCAAAGCTGGCACCTACAGCACCGAGAACATTCACAGGTGACGGGAATGGCATTGCCATGCTGAAATGGAATTTTGAGGAATAGATCGGTCATGTGTGAGTGCAACACGTCGTAGTGCAAAAGCTGCCAGTGAATACATCTGTGGCGCTTCCATGTATGATGACTTTGAATTTTATCTTTCTTGAGTCATGGTTCTTGAATGGTCTTCAGGTGACTGCGTCACCTGAAAAACCATTCAAGATCCACTGACCAAAGACTAGGCGTATAGAATGTTTGATGGGAATTCTGACAAATGGCAGCTATTGCCTTACGACCTTGTTGGCCCTCACATGACAATAATATAGTATATCTTAGACCAGACAACAAAAAATGCCAATCGCAGGAGTGCTCTCGTCGGGGAACCGCCTTAATGCCCGCCCCCGACCCAATACCAGGAGGCAGCAGACCCCATTCCCATCCTACGCCCTCACAGATGAAGGCTATAATTTTCATAGTTTGTCCTCGTTGTGTTGCCAAGGGACCAGTATCCCTGCCGTACTATATACGACGGCCATTTCCGGTTTAAAGGAAATAATGTAAGATTTTGTCAAGCCTCAGTTTGGACCTTACATTCATAAAATCTTATGTACATACATCCGAATTCCCGAAAAAATAAACAATTGGTAAAATTAAAAAATAGAGGCATTTTATTTTTTCTTTTTGTTGACTACGAACAAACGCGGGCGATTTGTCGCCACGCGTCTTCATTGATCAATAAGCGCCAATTTTTTGCTCTCCCGTGCCGGTCAAGTGATGACCAAATTTTGACCGAAATTGGTTATTGCTGACACGTATATTGATGGATTTTTACTGAAAGTAATAATAAAATTTGAAAATAAGTTTACAGAATGACATATTTTTGTTTCATTTCGTTGTGTTTTTAATTAGATTGAAGTGGCAACGACTGCGATAATGATGGTCACAACGACGTAAATATGGATGGTCATCACTTTGACGTCACCATTTGCCTGAGATGTGGATTTATCGGAATGTTTTCGAGTAAGCTATTGGCGGAAAATTAAAAGGGCAAAATATCAACAACTGTGGACATTTTCAACTTATTTTGATTTATATGTAATCTTACGTTACTTAAGCTTTCCATCCCTACCAATTTTCCCAATATTTCCAGAATCATGAAATATTTCCTTTAAGATGGTTCCTATTCTATATCTTTTATTATTCCTCACTGCAAAGAAGTCAGGGTAATGGAGACCTATCCCCAACCTCGGAACAAGTGGCCGCCAGCATTTCCATATGGAAGCATTGCCCGACGGGATAGGGGAAAGAGAACGCACGTCGTGAAGGTTTTTCAGTAAAGGCTGGTTGGAGGAGCGCTAACAACTGTAATTAAAAAATATGCTTACTTACATGTTCCAGTATGCAAGTCCTCTCAGCGATGGTTGCTTCACTGTGTGTGTGTGTGGTGTGTGGGGGGGGTGGTGGTGGGGATTTGAGCCCTCCCTTTGGTTCTCGCTCATCAAATCCAATGCTCCCAGAACCTTCACCCCATTTGGTCAAGGTAGTAACTGAATTCTTGAGAAGGGGAATAAACAATCGTCATCGACGATGGATAATCGTCATTGACCTGTTGGCCGTCTTTCTGAGCTGCCGTAGTGGCGTCAACTACCTTTGTAAGGGGCGAAGTGGCTCTGTTCCTGCTTATAAAATTTGTGGTTCGAGGATCCCTTTTTTGGGCTGTCTGGTGGTCCGAGTTGTGGACATAAAATCCGGTTGCGCTCGCTTCCAATGTTTAGGAGTGGAAATTTCTGGCCGAAACGCTTTCCCTAATGGGAAGGTCCCCGATCCCAGACAACTCTGAACTGTCGTCTGGTCGTTTCTGCAGACTGTATACTGAGGTGAGACTTTCTGAACAAGCTGGTGGCGCCTCGCTACTAGAAACAGCGGAGTGTAATCTCAACAGTGTATCTTATGATGCTATCCTCGCCTCCGCGTTACCAGCATGGTGGTGCAACAAAGATGATCCTATTTGTTCAACGTAGGCCAGATTACCAAAATTCCTCACTCAATGTTTCCAGGGAGGAAAAGGTTCTAACTCTCCCGGGTTACAAACAGCCATAGGCCAGACTAAAAAAGCTGTGATGTGCAGACAGTTCCTCCTCCAGTATCCCCTGGTAAAGGAGTTGTTCACACGCGTTCCCCCCTGGTTCCTGGCCTTTTTCCAGAGTGTGATTTTGCCACTGGACTTTCATTCTTGGTGTCGGAGGAGTTAAAACTCCTCCCGAAAGCTTGTTTTTCCTTCTGCTTCTGCAATTTTCAATAGACTGCTTTCTCAGTGGCTCTGGCATAGGGGTTCGGAGTGTCACCCTATGTCTACAGACAGACCCACCCCCCTCCGCATTGAGGACGTGGGGTCTCTATTCTTCAAACAGGCTGTTTGGCGACGAATCAATTCTTTACACCAAACCGGTATTTTGCTGCATCCACCAGAGTTTTTTGCCGCTCAGAGAAACCTTGGTGTTTAGTTAGGCCCTTGAGCGGGTATGGGATTTCGTTCTCTCATCAACTCTTTACTCTGGCAGTGCCACCACATGGGCCTGCAGCAGGCGGGACACCACAGTGAGCCGCTGCTTTCCTCTTCAGCCGTTAATGCCGCACAAAAAAACGCACCCATGATCGTCTTGCCTGGCTTCCTGGTCAGAGCACATGATATTCATGCCCAAGCTTCCTCTTGAGGTCATTCTATGAAGGGCCCTCCAACCCGAACTGGCGGACAATGTCAGTTTTGAGGTCTCACCACTTTCACAAGCCGAGTAAGCAGCTAGACAGGAGCATTATGTGAGTACAAGATGGGCATTAGGGGTTCCGTTGGTCATTTGCTACCTTCTACAACCCCACTCCGTCACCGTTTGAGCCAGTGGTATTATGTGTAAAATAAGGTGCATGTAATAAGCTATTGCTAGGCATGTGTATTTCCTTCTCCAGGAGTGAGAGGGGCGATACACTAGGGTACGATACTTTCCTTCTACGACCTTACAACCTTCTGTAATTTGTTCTCTCTGTTCTCCACCTCCCCAATATGTCGTTGTGAAGGTTTTCGTGGTTTTGTGAGGAAACATTTTCTGGGATAAGGTCGAATCACTGCGTCGCGTGATTCGTCATGCGGTCCTGACTATTTAGGGAGTTGTCTTAAATTTAACAGTGGTACTGGGTTTCTGGTGCCCAGATAAGACATTTGTGCAGATTTGCATATCCGAATTGCCAAATCCCTACATAGTCCACGGCTGGGTCATAGGAGTGATAAATTGGATTACCAATGGACATAAGGTGAATGCTCCAATGACTGGGCCGTTTGTATTTGAGCTGGACGCATAACCCCCGCAGCCGCGGCTAAAGTGGCTGTAGCCTGCTACAACCACTACGGGGATCCGTCTGCTCATTCAGTCCACGGTAAGGGTATTTTAGCCGTCTGACTCTTTGTTTCATTTTGGTAAGACTTATGGGACCCTCTTTTTCACATTCAATGCGTGGGACAAGAATATATATTAAAGAACAATATACAGATTGTTTGACTCTAAAAGATTTTTATTATGTGAATCACCCATTTTGGAAAAAATAAAAGATTTGATGGATCAGGAGCATTGATTATGTTTATATTTTTGCTTCGGGGGGGACCCTTCAGTCGGTAAAACAAAAAAAAATGACGTACGTATCCCTACATTGGAAAAAAACAAACCGATTATCGTCATCGTACTCGTTTTTTGAATCGGGTAGGAAAGAAATTTTGTACTGTTTAGACATAATAAGATCGGTGTGCCTTTTGGAAAAAAATAATAGCACTTTGTCAGAGGGTATGTACGAACCTGATTTAACATAGTCCTGATTATCTATTATCGGTCGCCCCCTAAGAGCAACACTGATACAAGATACCTGACACGTGACCCTGTACCTGACAAACTGACCCCAAACTTTCACTCGTTAACCGGTTATAACTACATACGGCCAGCACAAAGCCATTCTTTATCTCTGGTGTACTACACAAAGCGTACTCGACAAGATGTGAGACTATACATGGTTTCTGTACGAGGGTACGGACACGAACTGCTCGATTTGGGAATTGGGGATTCCAAACGGTAATTTTGTGACACTGGCTGACAATGCATTTACTAGGCCAGTCTCGGTCCCAGTGACATTAATAAATCATCTCTTAAACCAATTGTTCAAAAGATCGTAGTAATAGCATGATACTTAAGAAAAAAATATGAAGTTCACAACAATCATGCTTCTTTTCATTCTTCTTATTCAACTTTTATGTTACCAGCCACGGGGCCCAGTTCAACCATAAGGCTGTTTTTCACTAGCCTGTACAACAATTACAAAGTACATACATGCAGGTGATCACACAAAATTTTTAACAAGAAAATCAGTTACAAGGCTTAGTGAATGGTGCCTTAAATTATTCTTAAATATATGAATGATTGCCTTGATTTTTGAAGTTTAGCATCAATATTGTTTCCAAATTATTCACCTCTCGTAGGCTAGACTACGCTTCTTGTCCTCCGTTTTGGGTTGTGGAATTGGAACCTTAAACATCTAGTACGTAAAGTTATAAATTATTGTCCTAGTAATGAAAAAATGCCAGAAGATTGTAGGTGCTAGGTCATTCCAAAATTTGTAACCAGAGCGAACAATGTAATTTGTCTATGAGAAAGACGTTGACACCAGGTGATACGAACTCATGCTAGGGTTATCCCAAGGCCCTTTACAACCACAGATTATACGTGCTTCCCTGTCTAGTATAATCTCTGAAGACGATTGCTACTGTAGTACACAATTTCCACAACAAACATGCCATAGTCTAAGTGTGGCAGGAAATGGCATTTATCGAGTAGTTTAAATATCATTTTGGAACTGACTTGCCATTTTTTTAACATAAACCTGCCTTTAAGTGATTTTGGCGAATTTTCAATTTGCTGATTCCATTCATGTTCTCTCAATGATAACTTCCCAGATGCTAAGATCATGCACTCTTTTGAGACTGACCTTATTATATTTGAATGCACAAATCATTAATTTTGATCTGTAACCGTATATAAACGCTGTCTTGAACCTAGTAACATAAATCTACTTCTCAACATTAGACTTTAATTTGTTACTTTCAAGCCTTTGTTTAAGTTGAGCAGATCTTCATTAATACTTTTTGAAATATCATCAATTGAGTTTGGAAGTCATAATAGATATCGTGTCACTCAGCAGACATACTAACTTTACAATGCGGATAAGAGTTAGTCAAATCATTAATAAAATAAAAAAGCCAAAGGACCATCAATTGAGCCTTGAGGCATTCCACACACAATATTGCAACAATCAGAAGGTATGCCGTTGACGGAAGTATATTGAAGTTCGACCACTTAAATACTTTGAATCATTTAATGCAATATTTACTTCACTCCATACAATTTAAGTTTATTAGAACAATGTATCGATTTTACAGTACAAATCTTTTTTAAGATCAATTGTGCTAACAACATTTTACCGTCTATCTATTTCCCCATACCGAGTGTCCTCAGTTACTACTTAATCAGTAGACAGTGGAAATGAGAGAGGCAAAGCCACCTGTTACTTTTATTAGATTATTTACATGTAGGTATTATAAAAGTTGGATCAAAACGCTCTTTCAGCAATCTTAGAATTACAACCAAATTGTGAGATAGGCCTATAGTTCCCAGATCGCATGGGTCACCAGCCTTGAAACTGGGATTACATCTAGCTCTTTTCCCAGCAGGTGGACAAACTTAACTAGTGGTGAAGAGTGATATTAGTGAGTAATTACTCGTGTGATGATTGGTGCAGCCAATTTAAAGAAGTATTTTAAAAGAGATTTTATCTAGACCAGTATCCTTTTTTGTCATTTAATTTTTAATAGTTGTTTCTAGGACATATTCATGAGTGGACAGGACCCGAAAACAAATGTGGCCATTCATTGTCATTCTCAGCATAGTGCAGTAATACTTACAGACCTCTTATCGTGAAGTTTCCCTGCAAGTTTTAGTAGTAGGTCCAATTTCTACTAAGTAATTATTTAGTGCATTTGCATAATCTTTATCTTCAGTAAACTTGACCTGTATAGTTTTGATTTAAAATTTGTGTCTTATTTTTAGATGGGATGGAGACTGTCCGAATGTGCCCATTGGGTTTTGATACTATTTATTTTCAGTGACTCCTTTTCGAGAACATTCTCTTTTTCTTTCCTTATCTCTGATTAATTTATTAGTTTTTATTTTTCTTTTGCGAACTGATTTCCCACTTTCGTGATCATTGTTTGAAACGAAATGCATTAGTTTTAATTTGTCCTCTCCCTCCGAATCATTCACCGATTCAATAGTAAGCCATGGAGCACGTTTTTACGAACTCTGTGTCTTTTAATAGTGCATGTTATATCAACATACTCAACAAGAGTGATCAAAACATTGACAGAAATTTCATATCAAACCCCACTATTTTTTTTACAATATCCCAATCAATTTTGGCCAAGTCATGTAGAACAGCCTGTCATTAATTTAAGTATAGGAACTGAGTCTTTTATATTTAATGCTTCTGCTTTTCATTAGTATTTACTAATTTATTTCTACTAGCCTTACCCCAGTAACATTATGTTATTGAATGATCACTAATTCCATGTGGATGACCCCCATTCCTTGCAAGCTTTATCATTCTTGAAACTAAAAACAAGGCAATCAGTGTGGGCACTTGTCTCAGTTATTCGAGTAGGTTCCTTAAAAGCCTGGTTAGATAAAACTTGTCCAAATATTATAAGTTTCTTTCTTTTCTTTGTGTAACAGTGGGTGTTGCAGAAGCAAATAAGTCAAAATTTAATCCCCCATCTAGAATGTATACTCCTTGCCTCAATCAATAATCTGAAGAAGGTTACAAGGTGATCAATAAATCAATACAAACCTGGTACCCTATACCACAGTACGACAATGAAAGACTTCTGCTTATAAGGCATTTCTCAATAGAATATTTCAAGCGGATCATATAAATAATCAGATCTAATCTTGTGGTTATCAACCTTGTTGGATATCAAAATGCAACACCTCCTCGTTTAGTTTCAACATTGTTGTCATAAATTCTATCATTCTTGCTGTATAAATAATATCTCAATATTTATATTATATCATCTCTTTCATTTCATCCACCCAGAAATGTTTCGCCAAGACCTATTACTCACATTGGGTTATACGCTCAAACAGGCTCAGCCATCAAAATGATTAGTTAAACGCCGAATGTTTAATTGAGGCAATAACAAAACCTTTTGAATTATCAGGCAATTAAAAAGATTACCATCGTAAATCCTATGATCGGGATCTGTAATACAGCCACTTAGAATTTGAGGAGGATTAACATAGTACTTGTGTCATGGTTATTGACATACATGTATTTACATCTGCAAAAGCACTGTTAGAATCATTAATATAAATATTATTTACAATTAAAATCAACTCTGTCATCATGTTCAACAAAACTTGTATTAGTAACGTAACATTGCCATGTTTTTTTTGGACATGGGTCTGAGCACTTGTTCATTAGGACATGAGTTATAAGAAGAAAGTCCATTTTCCTTAGTGTCATTTAACTGAGAACATTTAATTCTTTGGTAGTGCATGGACAAGGGTATGGTAGATGGCAGAGTCATTCATTTCTCAGATTCAGATGTATCTTCCGCGACAACGACGTGTTTCAAATGAAACTTCATTCATCCCAGTAGAAGATCACGCGATATGTCCAGTTCCTTCTGCACGAAGGATTGACGTGACTACAAATGTAGCTCTAGCACTATGGTGACAATATTGTTCAAAATCTCATCAGGTCAATGATAACCCGGTTCACAGCATTTCTTCCTTGTGAGGGATGAGCCCGTGGGTAGAATGCCAGAGACCTAATTCTGGGCTGATTTGAAATTTAAGAAGTAGGGTAGCTTCTATGAGACGCTTGGCCTTTCTTGCACATCTTGCTGTAAGATTCTCTTGTTGTGTTTAAGATTGTCCATGCTTGCAGTATTACATTCTTTGGGTCAGAAAACCACCGTCATTAACCATATTTGTGAACATCTGCAATTGTAGCACGCAACCACCTAGCATAGATTTTGGTAGATCGTCCTATGGTACAACTCTTGTGCATCAATTTTCCTTGCACATAGACTTACTGAAATGAGAAATCTGAGGTTGAGTTGGCAGTGGTTTGCCTGGTTACATGTGGTGGAGTACCAGCGGGGGTTGGTATTCTTTCTAAGCATCTTCTTAGACTTGGGGGAATGTTTAACATCAGTTGTGCTCTGTGAATAGGGTGTTGAAAGTGAAAAGTTTGGAGCTAGGGGCTGTCTCCGGTATTGAACTCAGAAAGTATCTAAAGAGTTAGAATAAACTATTTGTTTACAGCAGCTTGAGGTGGTGATCTTAACCTCTGGAACTTTGGATGTACAAAGTTTGGAGGGAGGGCTCAGTAGGCTACATATCTAGCCTGAAGAACATTTCTGTCACACTGTTCTTGGTATGATTTGGCCAACTGGGTGTAAGAGGAGCGTAGAAATTCCCTGTGCATAACTCAAACTCCAGAACTTCCCCTGCCAAAGTAATCTCTATCACACTTAATACCCTTGAACATAGGGGCCATGGCTACAGAGCTATGGGCTCTGTAGCCATGCGCACAAATACACTCTAATATCAAAAAGCCCTATTATAATTATTATACACCCCAAAACCTTGCACTCCTGGAGCATTTCTTATGTTTCTTAGGCGATTCTGGAAGATTTTGGCGCCGCAATTCATGCTCCAGGAGCGGTATTTTCCACTCGTCTCATAGCAGCGCCATTCATTTTATTTGTGCGCTTTATCCGTTAATGTTCTATTGAATTATTACAAAAGAACGACTTGGTCCTCGGCCCTGATTGCGTGGCTTGTTTCTGTGGGCGCTCGTCTTGTATCTAGAAGTAGTGGGTTCGAATCCACTCCGGAACAAAATTTAGTTTATGATTTTATTTGTATTTTAGAGTTGGAGATTGGAATCATAAACACATGAGTTGTGGTTGAAGTAGAAAAATATTGAATATCTCCTTTAAGAGATAATAAGAATGGTCCTGATCCTGGAGCATGATTTCGGGCCAAATCTCCGCTGCGTATGAGGCAGCAGGTAAATGAATTTAAGTTGGTGATTCACCTCACTGTTGATTGGTTGGGTCCTATATCCAGAAGTTCTGACGAAAGTTAGGGCATTATATCAACCGCATCTGTGGTTTAGAGCCACTTGGCAGGCTGGAGATGGACGCAGCCCCCCATTGGTACACATTGCTGTTGAAACGACCCGACTCCTGGTCGAATCCTGTTCAAGGTGACCTACTCCTTACGTGGAATTTGCTTCCAGTTTGTTTAGGTTTTCGTTTTTCAGGTCTTTTCGAAAACTTTAAGTCCGAATTTAAACCAGACTTGGGTTGAGGTGCAATAGGGGATCCCTCATTTGATGATGATGTCCCATGGACCAACGACAATCGGAGGGTCACGTTCTCAGTTGCCAACTGCCATGTTGTCTGGATAAAAGATATAACATTTCCCGAAATTTTCCCAAGCTCTTATAGTGGTGTTTCTAAAAGGCAACGCCTCCGGCACTCCACCACCCCCACCCGCTTAAAGGCAACAATCAGCTTCTGATAGCTGGGGACCCAACCTCACAGAATAACCGATGAATGAAATCCCTACAGGGAAAGTCTAGGTCTTCATAAATACCTCCATAATAGCTGCTGATTGTCATTGCAACCATCCTAATTAGCCCTGGACATGACCTGAGTACTTTAATATCTTAATGCAATCAACTAGCGGCTAGAAATCCTTATACCTAGGCACTTAAATTGTGTTATTGTGTTGTTTAATTACAAACATAATTTTGACCCATCACAAAAGACCATTTTCGATTACCTGTGTTCAACCAGTGTAAGACCGTAAAATTGACATTTTCTATGACCTTAAATAACAAAAATCTTCCTTGCAGCAAATGGTAACTTGAACATACATAAAAGGACACTAGAGCCTGTTTATGTTTGTAGTTTGGAAATATATGACATTTTTCTAAACTCACATTTCATTAACTACTGCGTTTGCCATGGGGCAACGCTCTGGCCACCCATACCCACCACCAATTTAACGGCAAACAAGCAGATTCTGATAACTGAGGATCCAAGCTAACACAAAAACTCGATGACTAACAATCTCGAATGGGGGAGGGTTTCTCTTATAAAAATTTAATTTCCCCTCAACATCTCATTTTTGAGACCGGTTTGACCAGGTAACGACCATACATGACATTTTGTGGACCGCAATAACCTTTACACCACCTTAACACCTTTGCTTGCAATCAAATGGGCAGCTTGAATACATATAAATTGACACCTTGAGCCTGTTTGATGTTGTGTAGTTGGCAAGATATGACATTTTCTAAATTCACATTTTCATTACTGCGTTTGCCATGGCAATGGCTTGGCACCCATCCCACCTCACCATGTAAAGGCAAACAATCAGATTCTGATAGCTGAGGATCCACGCTAACACAAAAACTCGATACTGCCAATCTCTAAGGGGATGGAGGGTTTTCGCTTTTACAAAAAAAATAAATTTTCCCCTCATACAGTCATTTTTTGAGACTTGTTAAACCCGGGAAACACCATAATCGACTTCTGTGAGCTCAAATAACCTTTACTTTGCTTGCAATCAAATGGAAGCGTGAAATACATATAAATTGACACCTTGTAGCATGTGTTTTTATGTTGTTTAGTTACAAAGATGCCGACATTTTCTAAATTCTCATTTTTTTCATGACTGCATTGCCATGGCCAACGGCCTCTGGCGCGCACACCCACCACCAATTTTAATGCAAAGCAAGAATCTGATAGCTGATGACCAGCTAACAGAAAAACATGATTAATAATCTCTAGGGGGGGGTCGGTTGTGGGCCCATAGCCTAATTATACGAATCATAAAATGCTGTGATGAGACCAAAGTCCCAACCATCTTCTCGTTGAAATGACATGCTGTGGTTTTTGATTCATTCAAAACGTTCAAGTACCAGTCGAAATATTAAACAAGTTTCTCTAATCCAACAGAACAAGAGATGATAGTATTACCATAACCATATTTTCGTGACAATTATTTCCACGAAAATAAATGTAAGCCTGATACTGCATTAGATGAGTTTCGTTTCACTCCGCTATACCTCAGAGTACATTAGCGATCGGTGTTTCAAATTAGTTTAATCTTACCCCGCTATACTTAAGAATAAATTATTTCAAATTGGGTCTATTTTTTTACACACTTATACGCGTAGAACGTAAAAATCCAAAATGTGCCATGTTCTGACCTATTATACGCTATACTGATGAAATTTAGAATCTAAAATGCCATATGTTTCAAGCGACTGAGGAAAGCAATGAACGTTTTTTGGCCGGAAAAATGCCCAAATTCATTAATTTCGCACAGGCCCGTCCGCCATGGGGGGGTGGGGGGGGATGTGGCGGGGTGTGGGGGAACCTCCCCCCCCCCCACAATCCTCAAAGAAGAGAAGAAAGGAAAAGAGAGAAAAAATAGTTAAAGAGAATAGGAAGAGAGAGAAAAGAAGAGAAAAGAAGAGAGAAAAGAATGGGAAAACGAAAAACAAAAAAGAACGGCATCAAAACGCTAAGATTGGAACCCAGACTTACAAAATCAAATTCACAAATATTGAAAATGCTTCCCCCTCAAGCCAACTAGTTTTTTTTTTGGTTTCAAGTGCAATCCAACGGTAAATCCATAATTGTTAATGTGCCAACAGTACTTGTGATCAAAATGGTATGGCCACTCAAAATAGAATGAATGCTGCCTAACCCAACCCTAATTGCAACAATCAATTTCCACAGAATTGTATTGATAATACCTTTAAAAACACATATCAAAAGTCTACTAAAATCAAAGGATTGGAACATATATTTTTAAGGGGTATGTTTATACAGGGGTCAAAATATAAAAGTATCAAACCCGTCAAAAGTATGCCAACGTGTTCGTTACTTTCCAGATTAAAGAAAATGTATAGTTGCCATATCTGCAGGTTTTAGTTCAATAGTTTTATGAGTCAAAATATGTTCAAGGTCACATTGGGGTAAATCTTCAGATATATCCGTTCGTTATAAAAATGGTGTAACTTTGTTCGTCTAGAGTGGACAGCAACCGAAAATATACTGGTTGCACATCTATAATATTCTTTGCATATTGGAACGCAAACTAATGACTGGGGCTACAGTCTATGTGAGGTCCTAGTCATATACTGCCGTCTCAGTGACAAAGTTAGAAACTTGTAAATTTTCTTTGAATTATTATATCACCCTCAAAAAGTGGTCATCTTGAAGTTCTGAATAGCTCAAACGCATGACGCTTCCGGGGGGCTTCGCCCCCTGGACCCCCGGCAAGGCTTCGCTCCTACATATCCCACCCGTTAAAGACATTACGCTCACTATGTGTAGTTGTTTTCCCCTTGGGGATTGCCCGTCTCAGTGATCAAATTTTGGAAACCATTCTTTTCCCTTGAAATGGAGTCTATTTTTACCCCTCAAAAGGTGGCCATCTTGACGGTTTTCTGAATAGCTTCAAATTTAAGAGCTAACGGGGGCTCCGCCCCTGGAACCCCGGGCAGGGCCCTGCCCTTCCACCCCACCATGGTCCCTTACCCGGGCGTCTCTTGCTTACCGCACCCTTTTTAAAAGGCAATATTGCTCATTTTTTGTTTGCCTCGATGGCGACCCTTCGATGCATATTAGATTCGAGCGAATCTAAGTCTTCCTTTAGAGTCTAAGGAGAAGTAAACATCTTGGTAAAATTATTACTTTTTATTTTATTGAATTTCTGTACAGTTCGTTTTTCTATGATTTTATACAGATGTTTAGGAAATTTCGGAGATTTTTAAAAATGTCACTACATATTTTTTATCAAGTTAGTTGGGTTGTGTTTTATCTTATGCCCTTTATAGTACCCTTCAAATTGCAGAGGAGAGGCTTAGCCTCGAACGTTTGCTATGATACTCTTCTTTGCGTGTCCCGTACCGTCTTTATACGCGCGCGCGTGTTCATGCCAGGTCTTTGATTCAGGGGGTAGGACACGATGTCTGCTCGATGGGCATTGGGGAGTTTCCAACCGTACTTTGTGGGGACTTCTACTTGCGATTTCTATTGGCAAGCCTCGGTCCCAGTGGACATTAACAATCATCTCTTAAACCTTTGTTCAAAAGTCTTATATATCAAATGATAATTAAAAGAAAAAATCATTGCTTCAAAATCCGTCGGGGTTGTGGATTAATCCCCGCGGCAAAATAGTGTATTTTTCGGATCAGGCCCTATCTTTAGTCCCAAGTCTGTGTGTACCGTTCGATATTGTAGCCGCCCTCCTACCGTTAAGGCTTTGAACAGACTAGCACCTTAAGTTGAATGCCGTTTTGAATTTTGCTGTTGCTGTTAGTTTGGCATTTCCTTAACGCCCGCGATTTAATCTGCGACAACTGCTTACCATCTCTGACACCACTGACTCGAGAAGATTAAAGTGCCGCTCGGCTTACAAAAGGAAGGAGCGGCCATCCATTTCGTTGCCCAGTTTTGGGGTATGGAAACATAGTGACATGTCAAATTTTTCTGTCAACAAAATCTTCGTGATTACTAAAATAAGACCAAAGTGTCCGTTACCACTGGCAGCACAAGCTGGTGAAATGTCATTTTTGCTCCAAAATGCATTGGGCCAAGAGTATCCCGAATTGCACTGTCATTAATAGGCCCTTCATTGTTTCTCATTTACGGTATGGTGAATCGGAGACAAAATTCGGTATCAAGGACATAAGAGAATTTGCTTTCCATCATCAGGTTCAAAAGTACACTGCCCTAGTTTTCGATTTACGCCACGTTGGAAATGGCTAATAGCGAAGCAGTTGATATTAGCTTAGGAATACACGGGAATCAACAAAATGATGCCGTTTGCATAATGGATCTCATTTGGTTGGAAATTAAAAATGCCAAGTTTTTCAATACAGAATTCTTATACGGTTGTCTTTTGTTTATTAGAAAACCAGTTTGTAATGACCAGATATAGACAAGACAAACTTAAGACAGAAGAACATGCAATATTTGCAGTGGTGCACCCATCGTTCAGTGTACATGCCATGATTCAAAAAACATAGATAAAAAAAAGGGGTATTTTTGGGACAGTTCTCCTCAAAACAATAATATATTCAATGCAAATACGCCGAAAAACAATATTTCGTTTCTCTTATCACTGTGTCCCTATTCAGTAAACCATAAGCCATTCGTAATTTAATAATAAACATATATCATTCCTCTATAGCCCTCGAGGCCAGTTTTTAAGAAGACGTTGTTTAGAAGAGCGCCCCCAATTTTTCAAATTGATATTTTTGGCAAATATCAAGGATTTTTTTATGGAAAATTAAAAAAACAAAAAATTGCTCAAAAATGCGTATTTATCATAACATTGAGTCGTTTTTGTAATTAGAATTGGGATCCGCGCTAGATTGTCCTTAACGGCAGAGCTGGAAATTCTAAGTTTTTGTCCTCCGATGATGAAAATAGTGGCCACCTCAAGAAAATGACCCTACTTGACTTCCGAACCATAAAACCAACTAATAATGAGCGTAGAATACGTACATGGCGCTATTCGCCGCTATTTTCATCTTTGAAGGCCGTTTCCCAGCCGCCGTTTGATTATTTCGGGGTTCCGATATTAATTATCTATTACAAAAATTCCTTCGTTTGCGACACATAGGCATTTTAGAGCTTAACCATTCACGGTATAGTTTTTTTACAAGCCAGGTAACCAATTCACCGTGTAAAAATCTCAAAATTTTTGTTGAAAATAGGGCGCTCTTTCAAAAAATGTGCTAATATTGCTTTAAGGAGGCTTTTCCGTTTGCGATCTTGTGTCAAGGCACTTGTGGTGTGCAGTTTGCACAAACACAAACCTCTCTATTGAGCCTGTATAAAGATTTCTAGTGACAAGTCCCCGTCGCAGTCACCGATGGCAAATTCGCGCATGTGTAGTACATTCGGGTGACTGGCCAAGTATACACACAACCGAATTCAGTAATATGTGTGGACATTGTACGTTGTCATGCAAACCATCTTTTACCGCGCCCACAAACACGGTTCCGCCATATAAGTATACAGCATCAATACTCCATTGCGTTTCCCGGTTCAAACTTGGTTCAACTGCCGGAAAATAACCAATGTCATATTTGCATTGTTACCTTATTAAAATTAAATGTCATTTGCAATGATACACTGTGGGTTCAGGAATGATCTAAGTAAATACCGACACAGATAGTATATCTCACTATCACATTATATCGCGCATAAATCTACTATTATTGTAGATTACTTTTTACTCAACCCTCACTTTTTCGGTATTGACTCATTGCGCAAACGTTACTAACATAAAAAAACCACCAACACAACGGAAAGTCTTTATTTTAAATTCTGTTTTCACTTCCGATAGCTAGACATACAGATTTTTCCCATTATCATTTGCGCATATAATTTTGACCACCTTATGGTTTCCAAAAAGTCCTCGAACTCATGAACACACAGTTTGCAGAATTTCCAAGATCCTCCCAAGCTGTATCACAAATATGACACCACCATTCAGTAATGAAGTAAGAGCGGCGCTTTGCATTTGTAAATTGTATTGGCAGAAGTGTGTACTGTTTTGGTTCGAACGATCACAAGAAAATATCTCTGAGGGCATCTATACTAATGAAAGTGTGCCGAACCGCATGCCGTTAGGTGCATGGTTGTTAAACCGAAGTCTTTGGACAGAGCTAAGGTTCGTTCATACTACACTGCAACCATGCTTTGCGGTATTGCAGTGCCGAATTTAGGGTCCTCTGTCCAGTATATCTGCATTGCGGTACTGCAACCGATTAAATTTTATTTTAACTGCAGCTGCAGCAGGTTACGTTGAGTGCGCAGCAGGTGATCGCATAATCGGCACTGCACAGTGCAGGTCGTGGTAGTATGAACAACCTTAACGGCTCACTACGCTTCAAAGACTGCAGCAATATTTTTTTTTTCAGGTTTTTGTACACCGCCCCTGCAAAATGTCTAGCGACGGCCCTTATTTCGCCATTGATTTGTATTACGGGAAGCTAAAACGTCCGATTTTAAATGCAAAACGCGCGGATAACTACACATTAAGATAAGGGACGCACCTTAACTTCAAGGGGGGGGGGTTTGGAAGTTTGGGTGAGGGCAAGGTTTTTTTTTTTTCGTTGGCTTTGGAGGCAATTTTTTTTTTTCTTCAAGTCAATGAGGCTGGATTTTTTTTGCTTTACTTGAGGAGCGTGTTTTTCGTAATAAGGTGTGGGAAAGTTTTTTTTTTAATTGAAAGTGGTGAAATTTTTTTTTTTTTTTTTTTGCTCATATGGATGGGTTAAAAGTTTTTTTTTTTTTAGAAAACTCCAAACCCCCCAGTGAAGTCAATGTGCGTCCCTACCAGCAGTGGAGTACTATATGTATAGAAAAGATAATAAAGAAGGTTTAAAATGGTACGATCTAAAATCAAACAGAATTGTAGCGTTCTAAGTGGTTTTGTAGATTGAAAGTGTAAAAACGGCTATTTTGATCACGGTATTTTGCCACTGTTTCTACGGCTATGAGCAGGTGAGACTAATTTTTTTTACACTGTGTCCGGTTGTCATAAACTATACATGGGTCCGTTGACCGAGTGGCCTACCACGCATATGTCTATTGTATTCTTCATTGAGTGCTGTATTCATCATTTTGTTTCAGCATTGTACCCAAACATGCCAAATGGATTCTCTAAAACCACATGTTGATACGGTAGCTAGGACACTTTCACATGCGGGGACATCGTTTCTTTACCCCGGGCGATCCGCCCCCAATCCGCCGGCTCCTGGTTTACGGGCCCTGCAGTGGACACCCCGACATAACCGGTGTTTTAGGTGTGCACGCTCGGACTGAGGACCAAAGGTGTCCAGGTTTGAGCCCCGAGGGCCGAGAAATAGGTCGCTGTTTATGCCTCGATGAACAGTGGGTGCAGCGTGGGGAGTCGAAATGGAATGCAATTGCGTTTACCTTGTAAGCTCTTGTCGGCTATATGAGCAAGATCGATGCTTGCGAGGACGGGAGTAAGTAGTAATGTCACGAGTTAATAAGCTCAGTGTCAATTATAGACCTAACGGGGATTCTCTTTTAGCTCTCCAAGGCTGAGCCTTACCACGGAGTCATACTGAAATCGGGCATTGTCAGCGAGTCATTATTCATCTTTCGCCCATTTCACATTTACGAATTACCCTCATTTCTAGTATAACGACATTACGTAAGTCAAATCAGTTGTAGCACAAATCCGGACGAAGAAAATCTCCAAATACCGCCTGAATACTATTTTCATCGAAGTAAGAAGAAAAACAGAATTGCAGGAGGAGATAAATAACAGACAAGTGGTGCATGATAAATCTGAGACCATTTTAATTCTTGTGCTAATGACTTCCGAGCAAGCACTGCGTCGACAAGTCCATGAGTCGATACACTTAACAGTGCTTGATTGCTACGGGCTTTTCAATCATTATTGGCCTTTTCCTTTAAGTCGTGCCGACCCAATGTCAAAAAACGACGTAAAGGTTCCCCTGTACTAGCTGAGACCAAGAGGTACCTGGGTTCGAGGCCCGTCTCGGCAAGGCCAAGAAATAAGCGCTAAAAGGCAGCGGGGTACGAAGTTTAAAGCCACGATTAGTCATTTGTTTCCAAATTCAGAATGCCAATTTTGTCTAAATGCAGTTTTCGGTCATATCAACACCTTATATTCAATCATAGTTGAAAAATATATAGTGAGGTGCTAAGATATGTTGCTGATTTGGTTGCGGACAACTTGGTCGGCCACCCTATTATAATTATGGGCTCGGTTTCGTGACCTTTGCTGTAATTGTGACCATGTGTCGTGGATGACGTTCATCTGGCAGAGGGTGGTCGAACATCCAGAGGCTAGCGCTGAATCAGGAAACAGGCCAAGAGCAGCGGCCTGTTTTGATCAGTTAAATTGGAAGGAGGCGGAGGCGGCTGTTGTTACAGCTGCTGTCATTATACCGAGGGAAGATGGAAGTTTTAGTTCAGCGGAAGATAGGTAAGGAAGGGTGTAGGTGAAAGAATCACTATTTTCGGGGCGCCTAATTTGACTATGAGGGCTGAGCTGTGCACACATGCAGTTGTCAGCTGTTAATGGTCATGTCCATTGTCATCATAGGATGTCCATATTACTAGTTTATCTATTGTTAAAGTCTAGACTTCGGCGTTTCTGTACCCACGCGCTAACGGTCTGAAACATAGAACCCCGAAACATAGTCTAGAAGTTCAAAGAACTTATAGTCTAGAAAGTTACTGTAAAATTTATAAAATAAACAAAATAATGAATTATTAATAAATTAATAATTATATGGCCCATGAAAGTCAATTCCGAGTTTAACGTTACTTTTTTCCTGGTTGATGAGGTGACTTTTTCATGTTTCATTATTTCATCAGACTTCATTATTGACCTAAAATGTATGCAATTGCAAAATGGAAATAAATTGCGCTGAAGAAAATTTCTCAAATGGTATGGCCGCAGAAGAAAGCCTAGTTTTGCTTCAAAGTTCAAAGTTATCAAAAATATGTTTTACAAACAAAAATATGTTTCCATTGCTAAACCTGTTGAAAATGATAAGTTCTATGAAAATAATGAATTTTTTTTGGCAACCTTGTATTTTTGATGCGCGGGTACTTCTACATGTGGGCAATTCCACCGTTATGGACGTTACAATTTTCCCACCCTCTCTGTATTCAAAAATGCATTCCAATACACTTGAAAGCTAAGGAAGTTAATTTTATTTCTGGTAAGTGATAGTTAACATACTAATGTTTAACAAGAACTTCAAACATCTAGAAAGCTAGTTAATTAACAAGAAAAGAGCAACAGAAGTCGGTGTCATGGACATTACGAAAATGGACAAGCAGTTTTTTGGACATCAATTATAAGGCCAATGAAAGTCAATGTTATGTTTCCCATAACAATTTTTGCAAATCATAATGAGGCAACTCTTTCATTTTTCATTATTCATTATGCGTAATTTTGAATAAACAGCAATTTCACCAACCTTCAGCGTGCTACAATAGCTAAGGCCAAGGGAATTTGATTCTTAGTTTCCTGTTGGAGCGCACGTCAGATTTGCCGCTGTGGCAAACATTACATTATTTTGTGAAAAATAGTTTTTCTTGAAAACGTGATAATAAAAACAAATTTTCAGTTGCTCAAAATATTCAAGCATCCCGTCCTGATCATTTTAAGCAGTTCCCCTGGGAGGGGTGTCACGGTATACCATAAATAATGAATTTCCTCCAGATTTTTGTCCGCTTGTCATAAATACTTAAATAAGTTTTAAAGAAATAAACCTGCAAATACCCCTGTTTGTTAATTAGGCACTTGCAAACTTTGTTTTATGTAACAAATATAAGGTTAGTAGTGTATTCAAGATGCCTTTAGATGTATTTAATGAAATGGCAGTAAATAATGAAATGATAGTAAATAATGAATAA
>JAMKCH010023170.1:0-65439 GCA_023653785.1 Ophioderma brevispina
CGAGGTTAATTCCCATCAAAACAAATGCAGCATTTCCCGAACGCCGTTAATGGATTTTGAAGACCAAAGAAAAAAAACGATGTTAAATGAATGCTGACGACATATGAATGACATAAAATGGCGAATGATGGCGCGAAAACCAAAAAACACGGAAAGATTTACCGAAGCCATTGGCCGAGCTGCCAAAATTACACGAGCGTAGTAGACATAAAAGGCCAAGTAAAACAAACGAGAATGACCCAATGACCTGGATGGGCCCGACCCACTTCTGCTTAGGGGTAATGGGTTTTCTATCGGGGGGGCCTATAAAAACTTAATTACCAAAGCCTTTTGAGAAGTATTTTGTAACATGCCAAATACAGGACTACCATAAAACCAAATGCCACAAACTATATATTAAATAATAAGAAGAAAATGTTTGCCGATCGCCGTGTGAGAAATTTGGACCAAAATTATGGAAGTTTTGGACAATTATACCAAGACGTGTAAAAATATCAAGTGTTTTAGAACTCATTTCACAATCTTACTTATTGCGAAATGAATGAGTTTTGTTTGGGCAGTCTTGTTTTGTTGTCGTTTGTATGTGTGTTTTGTTTGGTTTATATGATGAAACTTAGGTTTAGGGAATGATCACATCTGGCCTATTGGCCTCTCGATCATTCATCCTCATTAAGTCTTTGTATTTTGTTGTCTTTGTAAATTTATGTGTGATATTGAAATAAAGTTGATTGATTGATTGATTGAAGTAGGGTTGTAAATCGGCACATTGGAAGACCAGTAGCTGAGTACCTGAGTCAATGATTCATCCTCACTAAAAGAACCAAGATAATGAGATAAAGGAGAAGGATTAAAGCCGGTTGGCAGGCATTTGGCAGGTACAGCTCTATCATGAAAGGGAACCTAGCAGTATGCTCGAAGAGGAAGATCTTTGACCAATGCAGTCTCCCTGCTCCTAACGTACGCAATAGAAATGTGGACTCTTGCCACCAAGATGTAGAGAAAGATAGCAGCTGCACAACACAACATGGACAAGTATGCTAAACATAACACTCAAAGAACAAAAATACAAATAAGAGAACAGAAAGGGGTACAGGATGTCTTGGAAGTCATCAGAAAAGGAAATGGGCATGACCTGGCCATGTCACTGGAAATAGAAGAAGGAAGATGAAGAAATGCAGTTTTCAGGAACACCTGTTATGCGAAATCTCTCGTTGCACCTTTAAATCACCAGGAACAAGGTCTCGATTGGGAATCGAAACCGGGACCTCAGAGGTGCAAAGCAAAGAAAGTACCGCTGCACCAACACGCTCTCCCAAAACAATAACTTGAATGGCTTTAAGAGTTTTAAACATGACAAACCCACTTTTTCGCTACCTTACAACGGGAAAGAATGATAGCAGATTGGTTTTTGGTGTGTAGTCTGAGGTACAAATTAAAATTATAATATTATTTACTTCGTTAGTCTTAAACATGTGCTAGAGGATTCTTCTTTGGAGGTTGTATATAAATGGAATTAAGGACAAGACAATATAATTATTTACGTTGAAATTTGCTTGAAAAATATTCTTTCTCGTTGAATATTTATTAATCTTTCCCTGGAGATGGCCAGCGCACACAAGTGTTGAAAAAAACCCGTGTGCGCTTGGCCGGATTCGAACCGGCGACCTCCGTATTACTAGTGACGGCGCTCTAACCAACTGAGCCACAAGACTGGGTTGGAAGAAGAGCGATAGATATCATCTATAGGTGTTAGGTTCGGAAGGTGTTCATCGCTTTCCTAGCGGATAGGATCAGAACGGTATATTTACATATACAATTTATATTTGTTTTTAAATTTTAACTACTTAGTTCTCCAGGTAGACAAGTATGAATATTTATTAATCTTTCCCTTTCTCGTTGTAATGATACATAACTTGCTCAAAATATAGCTAATTAGATGAAATGATGACAAGCATTATTTTGTGAGGATATCAATGTTAGGCCAGCAACCCACACTGTCAACTCAAGCCTACAACATCGTCTAGGTTGTAAATCTCATGATTCTATGTACACGGTGCAATTACAGTCTACATGTATCAACATAGCATTTTTTGTGACCAAAGTCTAAGTGAAGATATGTTAAAAGGATATGATTAGTTGATAATTGACAGTTTAAAATGATCTTCTCTTTAAAGCGGCACTGGCACATTTTCACAAAATATGTAATTTCTTCAATTTGCTCTCAAATAATAGTCTAGGCCATGGAAGAACAGAGATATATTTTACACATAAAAATAACATACCCCAAAACAGATAGGGACATTGATATGAGGATAAAGATATCCAGGTAATTTGTAGGCTAACTTTTAAGTTTTCCATAACTTTAATCAACAAATGTGTATTATTACATGAATATTTTGACTAGTATTCACTGATATTAAAACCACAAAGGTTATAGACCGGTCAAACAGTGTGCATAGCGTGGGAAACATGCATACGGCGTGCGTGTTCTTGTGTTAAACGCCATTTTCGTCGTCTGCTGAATTTCGCGTCGCCGGCGACGCTAAATTACAAAATCGTTCCGTTTACCCATAAGGAAGCTGATTTGGTCTTAATCATTTCGGGTGAGGTCTTTTGTATATAAAAAGCTTTACAACCATGCAAAAATATCGATTTTGAAAAATCTTGAGGGCGCACTATTTTTCAAATGTGCCAGTGTCTCTTTAAGGGGTTTCCTTCATCTGTACTTCCTATGAATGATAAGATTATGAGGTGAACTCATAAATCATTTAATCTTTGAGTAAGAAGCGTCTCGTCTACTTTTATTTCCTCTAATGGTTTTTGTAACTTTAATTTCAGGACTCCAATTTGGTTTATAAATGAGGCAATAATAAAAGTCTCGGAATAAGGGTCAAACCTAATAGGATATGTTTAATTCATTAAATGTCCATCGCCTGATCGCTAATAGCCTTGTCACCAGATTTTACCGGAAGTGGTTAAAATTTGGATATCTGAAGAAAGCCACATTTTTCCCATTAATCCTGTGAATTCTTAGGGTTAAAAGATGTTTGGTTTTAATCTTATGAGGGAAAATGTGCTCCATTTTGATCTGCCATGATTAATGGCACAACATTGGAAACAAGTAGCTGACTACCTGAGTCAACGATTCACCCTCACTGAAAGAATCAAGATTATGAGATAAGAAGATTTGGCAGGTACAGCTCTATCATGAAAGGGAACCTAGCATTATGCTCGAAGAGGAAGATGTTTGATCAATGCATTCTCCCTGCTCCCAACAATAACGTACGAAACAGAATGTGGACTCCTACCACCAAGATCGAGAGAAGCAGCTGCACAACACAACATGGACAAGTATGCTAAACATAACACTCAAAGAACAAAAATACAAATAAGAGAACAGAAAGGGGTACAGGATGTCTTGGAAGTCATCAAAAAAGGAAATGCACATGACCTGGCCATGTCACTGGAAATAGAAGAAGGAAGATGAAGAAATGCAGTTTTCAGGAACACCTGTTATGCGAAATCTCTCGTTGCACCTTTAAATCACCAGGAATAAGGTCTCGGCTGGGAATCAAACCTGGAGCTCAGAGGTGAAATGCAAAGAAAGTACCGCTGCACCAACCCGCTCTCTCAAAACAATAACTTTAATGGATCTCAGAGTTTTAAACATGACAAATCCACTTTTTTTCGCTACCTTTACAGCGGGAAAAGAATGGTAGCAGATTGGTTTTTGGTGTGTAGTCTGAGGTACAAATTAAATTCTAATATTATTTACTTCGTTAGTCATGTGCTAGAGGATGCTTCTTTGGCGGTTGTATATACATGGAATTAAGAACAAGACAGACAATATAATTATTTACGTTGAAATTTGCTTGAACAATATTCTTTCTCGTTGTAAAGATACATAAATTGCTCAAATATAGCTAATTAGATGAAATGATGACTAGCAATTGCGAGGATATCAATGTTGGGCCAGCAACACACTGTCAACTCAAACCTGCAACCTGCAATCTGCAAACCTGGTTGTAAATTCTATGATTCTGTGTTCTTATAAGTGCACGGTTGCAATTACAGTCTACGTGTATCAACATAGCATTTTTGGTGATCAAAGTCTAAGTGAATGAAGATATGTTAAAAGGACATGATTAGTTGATAATTGACAGTGTAACACCAAAAAGATTAAAATGATCTTCTCTTTAAGGGGTGTCCTTCATCTGTAACTTCCCTTGAATGATAAGATTATGAGGTGAACTCATAAATCATTTTAATCTTTGAATAAGAAGCGTCTCGTCTCCTTTCATTTCCTCTAATGGTATTTGTAACTTTAATATCAGGACTCCAATTTTCTTTCGTAAATTATCATTTTCGTAAAAAAAGTATATTTTCATGCTTAAAAATGAGACAATAATTATAGTCTCGAATAAGGGTCAAACCTAATAGAATATGCTTAATTCATTAAATGTCCATCGCCTGATCACTAATAGGCTTGTCACCAGATTTTACCGGAAGTGTTTAAAATGTTGCATCTGAAGAAAGCTACTATTTTGTTCATTAACCCTGTGAATTCTTAGAGTTAAAAGGTGTTCGGTTTTGATGTTGTGAGGGGAAATGTGCCCCATTTTAGTCTATACCACTATTAATATTACTATGATGGGGCTTACAAGATCACGTGTTTTGCTCTCACGTCAAAACGGAAGGGATATCGGCGCGAAACTTAATAGATGGGGTTTTGGGGTCCAAGCCATTCCATCAAGATGAAAACTTTGAATATTTAAATAGGTCTCCGTTTTATTAAACAGTCATGTATATATGTCCATGCACACGTACCATTTGTGTCCAGAAGACTCTTTCATAGGTTTCCATTGGTAAAGGCTCTATCAGTGATTTGCTAAATCAGAAAATTAAAAAAAAAATTATCACAAATTATCACAAATTTGATTTTTGCATATCTTTATAGCTTTATCAAGTCTAAAAGTAACGTAACAAGGACAGAATCGGATATTTTTGTCATAACTGTCCTTACGGACACTTACTACAACACATAATTGAATGGAATTCGAATCTTTGAACATTGCTGTGTTCTTCCTTTCTATAAAGTTTTCATTTGCAAAATATAACTTATGGGGATTCTACAAACTTATCCTTCACTTTTAAGCTATTCTTGCAAATTTCAAATATCTTGACTCTTTTGAGTGAATCATTGATAGTGGCTTTTTACTAAAGACCCCAATTTTAACAAGATTGGTAAATTTCACCTTCAAAGCCCTTGAAAGAAGGCACGACACTTTTACACACTATGATGAGAATTTGTCACAAGACACCTATTAGAGTATAATAACAGAAACCCCATTCCATCACCGGAAGACTATCTTTGTTTTTACAAGTTAACTAGGACTTGATGACATCTGGTTATCTGGTTAGGAGGTCCCTGGAAATCGTATTCATATACCATAAGGTTGTACAAAGTAGAAATCTCCTCAACATGTCGTAATATTCTAAATATAAAGGTGGAGAAAATAATAGCTAATAATAACCAATAAATAGCTAATAATAATCAATCAATATAAATTAATTCCCAGTACAAAGAATAAGAATTAGCTTGCTCTCCAGGGCTTATTATCATTTAATCAAGATCAGGCCCGTAGCCAGGGGTGGTGCGGGTGGCGGGGTGGGGGTGCGCCCCAAAAATTCCACAAAGGGGTAGAAAAGGTCCATTTTTTGCGATCTTTTTTAAAAAGGTCCAAATTCAGAAGATTTTGAAAGTCCATCTTTGGTGATGAAAGTTCAGAAAGTCCACACAAGGACCATTTTAGGGGAGTTAGGGTCCAATTTTACCAAAAGGTCTCAGCTTTTTCAAAAAAAAATCATTTTTTCGAAATCCCCACACCCCCCTACAAAAACCTACGTACAGCCCTGATCAGAGAAAGCATTGGTGAGGGGGGTAGATGTAGAGAGACAAATATCATGATGTGCCATTCGCGTTTTCCTTATGTCCAAAACCTGTTCCTCTTGATTAAATCAATCAAGATTTAAGCAATAACAGACACATTTTTATTGACGACCCCATTTTCCAAAAAAATGAGATTTTTTGCCCAGTTGCATAGTTAATGAAACCCTTAAATTGAGAATTTTGCCCAGTTGCATAGGTATTAAACCCTATTAAATTGAGATTTTGCACAGTTTGCATAGGTAATTAAACCCTAGTAAGCTATCAAACTAACCGATTTAAAGCAATAACAGCACATTTTTTAAGGGCGCCCCCCAATTTAAAATCAATGCATAGGTATAAATTGCTAGTAAACATACCGTTGAATGGTAAACTCGAACTTGTCAATGTAAGCAAATAGGAATTTTGTAATTAGGATAATAAATATCGTATACAGATAATAAATTCGGTGGTTGCTGGAAACATCCTTTCGATTGAAATAGTCAGAAAATAGCGCTATATACGTGTTCTACACCCCTCATCCCTTATTACAAATTACTATCATAGTGATATTGATTACATTGTTTCATAGGGTAATCACTTTCCATCTGTACCACTTTTTTAAAGAACAAGGGGGAATATAGGGAGCTCTCTTAATAATGGATTAGGTCGACTTTTATACACAATTCCACTAGTTGCCAGTATAGGTTGCACATGTGTAATTTATTTTTAATACAACAGACCATTGGATTTCGTCCCTAAAAATGGAATCGCGATAAACACAAAACCGATTTACCTTTTTAGTAACTGATGTTCTTTTATTGCATTGTATTTCAAATGTGTATCGTTGATATTCGTCAAGTCCCGTTGACAAATTCGTCCCGCAATAGCGATGACTACTGAATAGAAAAACATTAGTCTTTTATAATGATTCGTGTCTTTCAATTCCGTCGGGTATCAATTATGAAATAAAGGTTTATTTCATGATTGGTTCTCACCTTATAGGCCATATAATCCCAGTAATAGTGATTGTAAAAGCAAGCCTTTGTATACGAAAACGGTACGGGTGGGCCGGGGGGGCTCGGGTTTGGGTAGGGACGGCCTCCTCGACTGTGACAGAGTTAAACCAATTTTTTGCCAAAAAAGGGACCCCTAGCTATACCAGAGATGCAAATCTTGGGCCAAAAATTAACCCAAATTTCCCAATTTTCACTGCAAAATTTTGACATTTAAAAAAATGGACAATTGTGGCTTCAGATTAAGGAAATTGACTATTTCCAACAATTTTTTTTAGGAAATTTTGTTTTCCGATTGAGAAAATTGACAATTTCTAACAAATTGAGAAAATTTTGAAAAAACGACCCATTGATTATACCAAAATTGGCGTTCGGTGAAAAAAGGGTTCAGATTATACCAGAAAATGGGACGATTGTCTGTGACATTCAGTATGGTCATTAGTGATGAGACCCCCCCCCCCACGGGGGGGGGAGAGTAGGAAGAGGTTGCAATAAAGTTAATTGATTAAACTGCTATCTATGTGGGTGGTCATAAAGGGTAGAATTCCGCCATTGATTAAAATGGTGAAGCCAAAATAGTCAAAATCATCAAAAATTCAAAAGTTAAAACAAAAAGATAAAACATTAAATTTTTAAATTTTCCTCTTTCTTCCAATGGTTACGCCACTGTTGACAATGTTATATGTTTCCTTATTTTTAACAAATTTGCGTCAAAGACCAAAAAAGAGAAGGCAGAAAAAAAAAAACATTCAAAAGAACCAGATTTATGTTAATAAAATAGGCCTACATACACGTGATTAAATGGAAAGACACGATCATGAATATCAATGAAAAAAGACGAAATGGATTTTTAAATGCCCCAGTGTGATATTGACAGGAGAATTAGACGAGCAATTGTCTTTTTTTTTTTTTTTTTTTTTACGAAATTCAGGAAAATTGGTTTTGCGTTATAGCGGTGCAAATTATTAGGACGAATTCCAATTGTCTGTTTTATAGTAAAATCCCAATACACAAGTGCGAAATTAACTGAGGAGGGAAACCTATATTTCGCCTACTTCGCCGCAAGGATAAAAGCTACGAACTACCGCACGCCTACTACCGCATCTATTTCGTCCCACACGTCAAGTACAGCTTAGCGCGGATGAAATGAAATACACGAACGGTGTATTCAGTGGGCGCTGAGCTTGACACCATTGTCAAAATGGCATCTACTGTTGAGATTGTTGCGTTGCTGTAATTGGGAAGCAAAATTTAATGTCATTTCACTCTTATGATAAACACACATTCCTAAACAATTGAGGTTGTTTACGCAATTTCATTGGTTCCTATAGCCGTGTGATATGAAACGATATCGACACCTGTACAGACGTGTACACGTCGACCACGATACACCAATATGCAATGTCGGGCCAACAAAGGCGATAGTTTAGTAACAATGGACTGGTCGATTTAAAAAGTAGGGTAGTTTATGGCACGCTCCACGTACAAACTCATGGGAGTTTCCCGAGAATGTCGAGTTTCACGCGCTGGGTATCGAGTTTTCCCTCGCCCTATGTCGAGTGTGCAGTATATGTCGAGTTTTACAGCGCTAATGTCCAGTTTGCCCTTATACCATGACTTTTGCTCTCTATATGGTGAGTTGACATAAATCATGTCCAGTTTCAAAATCTCGACATGATTTGTTTCTCAACATGAGGAAAACTCGACATTCTTTGGTGATGTGTAAAAAAAATCTGTCGATTTTGATATTGTGAGAAAAAATCTGTCGAGTTTGCTTCATGTTGGAGAAAAAAAATCATGTGAGTTTGTCATGTTGAGAAAAAAAATCATGTCAGTTTGCACATGTTGAAAAAAATTCATGTCCAGTTTTTTAAATCGCATGATTTAGTTGGACATATGTATTCTGGACATGATTTATGAAACTCGCCACATAGAGTTCAAACTGTATAGGCAGCGTGTTAAAAGGGACATATAGCGGGGGGGGTAAACTCGATATACGGCAGGAAACTCGCCATGATTTGATAGTGGAGCGTGCCATAGTAGTTCGTTGGATAAAATGTACCATCCTTTTTAGTAATACGTTAATAGCAGCTGTATATTTTGAATAAAAATATAAAGTGCTAATGAAATAAGAATAATAAAGTTCATTATGGACTATGGCCGTGTGTTTATCGTGCCATCACCCCCACGGGCTACGGCACTATTTTAGGTAAAACATCGGCTGCGCCTTGTTGTTCTACTCCAAATAATAGGTCGACGTCCTTGTGATATGACATGTAGAGGCTAAAAACAATTACCTTAATTCTCTAAATCAAAATAAGGGGTCGATGTCGCAATCAGGCTATGATGGCTAAATGTATGAGCAAGGATTTTTACATCTGTGCATGGAATGCAGCCGTTACAGTCCTAAAGTACGGTAATAGTGATACATCGCGGCTGGCTGAGAATAATTCATTTTAAAGCACCTACGCTGCGATATTTTAGATGGAAATCGGGTATGCATTTAAAGATCGTTTTCTTTGAATCCACCAGAGCGACTACTTAGTAAATCCTTAGCATTAATAGGTCATCGACTAATTGACTATTGAGAACTGGCAGGTCTAAATGCAATCTAAAACAATATGCACCATTTGAAAGAATTTCTTTCAATTTTTTCACTACAAGGGCATCTCATTAAGATATCTAGTATTTGAATTTGAAATATACTCTCCCCGGTCGGTCGATTTTTTGGCAAAGTTCCTATGTACCCCTCTTCAATTCTACAGGTAACAAATTCATTTTTGTTTTTGACCTTAGGGTTAGGGTATTTGTTTGGGTCCGCCATAAACACGAAAAATTGGTTTCTTGTACCATTTTAAAGGGGGTATATGGAACTCTTTCCGATTTTTTTCTCAGATTTGATTAATTTTCAACCATCAGCGAGTCTGTGAACTCTCCAGACTTGCTTGGGTGAGTCTTCGCAGTATACGTGCCTGTAGTGCCAACCACCAAGTACTAGAAACGAGACACTGTCCTTCTATGTCTTGATGGAAAATAAATTTGAAATTGATTTGATTTTGATAAACAACACCATTCGATATTACTTTAAAATTATAAAGAGTTGATGTTCCCTTTCTTTACTATTACCCAATTTTGAACGGAAGAGCTATCGCTTTGTGCATTTATTCTTTAATGGCGTTTCGATGTGTTGGTCCAAAAAGAAAAAGTCGAAATGTTACGTAAATGAAGAAACGTGTTTGGTGCTTCATTACGCGGACTTTCTACGGTAAATACTGCAGATATTTTTAATAAATATCTGCATGTCTGCGATTTGTTATTGAATAGATGGCAAGAAAAAATCAATGAAATATTCTACAATGTTGTAAAATATTTCCAACGATCATTGCGTAATCATTGAGTTATTTTAAAAGTCAAGATGTGAGTCATAACGTCCGTCCAAGCTAGCAAGAAAATGGTCATCGCGTGTTTGTACCATCATTTTTCATTTCATTTCAGGTTTTATTTCACATGCATTGTAGCCCCATTGGTAATTACAGCAACATTTCATCTAAAAACCATTAAAACAGATACGGGGGGGTGGGGGGAGAAGGATATGTTATTAATGGGCGACTAAAATTCACCGGTAGTGTAAACTCTACTCCAAATCTTGCATGGAACTATATGCTCGCACAAACCTACATACACCACTCCCACACTCATCCTCCCATGCACACAAACACACACCCACACACACCTACACACACACTACACACACACACCTACACACACAACTTCCACACAAACCGAATTTTAGCGCAAACCTCTCACAACCGCCCACACCAACCATCACACTTTTGGGTACACACCCTTACACATGGCCCCAATTACCCCTACATATACAAGGAGTCAAAATATATACTACATTTATACAGAAAAACAAAATCAAGCCAAATTAAATAGAACATTCTTGCCAACATGAATTATAGAATAATGGATATATAAATGGGCATCCTACATAAATTTATTTAAAAGATCGACTAATAGGAATTGCACTATTTTTTTACCTGTTGGTTCTGCACCTGATTTTGGTAAGATGGTTAGCATTCCTCAAGAATATTGGGGGGGCCTTATCACTTACTTTCAAGGTAACCATTCACTAAACATCGGATTCATACATTCCCAGAGCAAATTTAAGACAAAGTTTCCGCTCGCTAACTTGGAGATTTGATAGATTGCACAATTCGAGAGCATGTTCATAACAAATGTACTCTGGCCAAGAATGAATTCTGAGGGCCTCTTTTGGTCCTTTCTACCATGTATTGACATGATAGTCTGTTTATGGCAAGGATTCCCCACCGTAAACAGCGTATTCAAGTAGAGGACGCACGTAACCTCTATATATATTTAAGATCACTCACAACAGTTAAATTTCTTCAATAACTTGAGCATATACAGCTTATTGCTGGCTTTACGGTGATATTAAATATATGGCAAGCCCATTTATATTATAAGAAATGTTACCAGACCCAAAATTTTAACATTATCCACAATTTGCAAATTTTTGAGCCCACATTTGACGTGGTGAGAACGTACGACGGATTCTGCATGAAAGTAACTTTCATGTACATACACTTATCTGATTTAATTTTCATATCATTTGTTCCTCCCATTCCACAAAAGTCATCAAGTGTAGCTTGTACAGATTCCCTATCAACCATCACGAGATTTTTCAATAATTGTTATGTCATCAACATATTTAAGGCTTGGGACTCGACCTCCATTGGAATTGTTGTCGGACGGCACCATAACTTTAGTGGGAGAAAACAAGCGGCCGAATTTGGTACTTGCGGAAGTCCGTCCTTTAGTGACATGACCTCAGAAAATGGTTTTGATAGCGAACACATTGCATACGCTTTGGTTCCAAAAAACTACAAACCCACGGGACCACTGAAGGACGGTCCCAATTAATAAGCTCATTATGACAATGTTGTTGTTTAATTAAATAAATGCGTTCTAAAGTCTGTTCAGTACAGAACACGTTGTTTTTCAATTATCAGTATGAGCACACAGCTCCTTAACAGTTTGACCAGGTAGTGCGATGTGGATACACTTTACGGTTACCAAATTGATTTGGATCAAGATTGATCTCAATATCTGACAGAACCCATTCAGTAACAAATGACTCAGCCAGTTTCGCGAAATGATCAGTTAATGACACTGGGCGTAGTTTGTCCCATGACGGAGGAAGATGTTTTAGGCAAGGTACGACACTCGTTTCTTCCATTGCTCCGGAACAATACCACTCTGATAAGACAATTCTCTACCAAATACCTAACGTGCACACTGTAGCAACATTGGTTGCTGCAGATTTCTCTAGATATTGATTAAATTCCGTTCCGTTTACTACAATACTCAAACGAATTATTCTCAAACTGATCCGGCAGAATTTCATTTAAGGACAACGCTACTTTGACTTGTAATTTTCTGAATTACCTTGTGTTTTGCATAGTACACGTATTGAAATTTCAGCGCTTTCGCTTCTGACAAACAGCGTCTGATTTGATTATTGTACAATATGTATTCCTTACTTCATTGTGTTTGGTTTAGAGATCCCGAAAGAGGCGGGCTCAAATATATATTTCCTGTTCTAACCTACAGCAATTTACAAACATGTCATATGATTTATTTCTGAACCTTGTGGGAACGGTATTATTAAAAAGCGGTAATCATTTAGCCTGCACGTTTTTTCCTAAGGTTGTAAAATAAAATATTAAGACGCTGGAAGTGGTTTATTACAATAGCCATAATATTTCCATGATATTTATTTTATATCAAATGATGCTCTATTTGGAGAGGAGTGCACATTTACTTAAGATATTGCAATGACATAAATGAAATGAATGAACAAAAGTGTGAAATGCAGCAAAACTTCATTGCTCGGGGCTCGGGCCGAACGAATACCCACTTGCACGTTATTCAGTTATTTAACTTGGTAGGACTTGCTTTCAGAACCACCAAGCAGCCGAGAATACAAACTATCCCTGCAGAAATATCTGACATGCTTAGGTAACCAAGGTGCCCCTATTGTAATTTTACATTTTAATACTCTGGAGGGCAAACACATGTCCATTCATACACTTTCGAGAAAAGTACCTATACGCAATAAGGTTATTTCACGGAGTGTAAATTACATATGAATGGTCTTTTGTTTGCCCTCCCGCTCATCCAGCATGCAAGAATGCAGATCCAGACCTGGTTCACCTGAGCATTTCAGGAATTTCTGAAGGTGATTCCTTTGTATTCCCTGTACGCCTGGTTTGTTCTGGAGGTAGGTCTGTCCAAGTTAACCTATTGACCTCCCGTGAAAGCACCCTATAGGTATTGTTTTTATTTTGTCCCACCCCTTTTTTTTAAACTGACCTGTTCAAACATTGCTTGTAAAATTGAAGTCAACATATTAAAATAAAACATAAAAAAAAACATTTAAATGAGAGAAATTGTTCTAAAAAGTTTTACACCCATGTGTAGTTAATAGGGCGCTTCCATAGGAGGTCAATGGGTTAATTTCGCCATATTAACCTCCAGAACGACTCAAGCATGCTGGGAATACAAAAGGATCACCTGCAGAGATATCCTTAATTTTCAGGTGAACCAGGAGCATGTATTGTATTTTTCGCATGTTTGGATGATCTGGTAAACAAACAAAAGTCCATTCAACACAACATAAAGTTAATAACCTGCATTGATGTTCTTGATAACGATATGTAGACGCCATCAGGGACGGGAGATTTTGAACCGTTGATGCGTCAAGAATATAATGATAGATATCTGTCAAATTTTGCAAGTGAAGTGAACAAACAATTATAGTAGAATCTTTCACCGCTTAGACTTTTGCCAAGCGTCAAAGGTCATTGACTAAGACCATGATTTCAAATATGCAACAAAGAGTTATAATTGTTCGCAACCATACAACAGAACTGGCCTTGGACCGTTGTGTGGCCTCTCAGATACTCTTTCAATAGGGCCCTATTAGGAAATTATATTTATACTAGATTCCAGTTGATAGTGGAATAGCCTCTACTTTTCTGTAGATGGAGGTATGAATTGAGGGGATCAAAACTTTGTATTTGTGGTATGATGTGCGCTATAGCCACGATAGCCAACCCTGAGCAGTTGGGCCATTCACAGTCCCAATCAATAGAACCCTAGAATGTTCAAAGAACACGCAAACTAAATCCAGGAATAGTGAAGATAAAAGTTCTGCATTGTAACACACAGGTGACTGAAGCCTTCTAAAATATATGATATGTTGTTGGTAAAACCAATTCTCGGGTAGACACACTACGCGTCACATAGCATAAATACAAAGTATTTGGTCAAACACAATTTTGAATTGCAAATTGCCTTAATTAATTTCAATTACAAAGCAATCATCTGCTTAGTGTTTTGGTAATATCAGTGCACTGTATCAAAAGCGAAGAACCTACTATTTTATAGGCCTATGGTACGTTAACATGTTTAAGACACTACAAAATCAGTATTGACTGGACGAACAACGTAACTTTATTTGTAGTTGGCCAGTTTCTTTCAATCCAATCTCCTTTGTATTGCGAGGAAGAAATCGAAGATTTTCTGGGTATTTCTGTACCCTATTTTGAGTAATGGACGAAGTCCAAGCTCCGCCCATAACTCTACCATCAATTGGAATCTACTTTTTATAATGGACTTTGTTTGCCTTTCAGATCATCCAAGCATGCGAAGAATACAATACATGCACCTGGTTCACCTGAACATTTCGGTTATTTCTGCAGGCGATTCTTTGTATTATTTACACACTTGGCTTGTTCTGGAGGACAGGTCTGGCCAAGGTAACCTATTGACGCCCCTATACCTTTACATAGATGGGAGCTAGCCCAGACATCAGTGGACTCAAGTATAATACCTGTGCTAACATCAAAATGAGATTTAATCTGTTCTGAAGCATTGCTCAAATTGTTTACATATTCTTAATTCCTCAAATGAATAGCATGCCTTTTCTTTTATTCATGTTCTTCTTTGCCTGTTGATTCTCGACATCGAGCGTTTTAAGCGTTAGCCTGCCATCACTGTAAACTTGCTTTGAGTTAATAGATAGTGTTGCCTTTCAATTACGTCATAGGTAAAGAGCTATTTTGAAATTCAAAGCTAGGTCGCATTATTGTCTGGTAGCTAAAAATAATCACTGTGTGATGGTGTCTGTCGCATCGATTATTTGGGATCAGTCGCTGTCGTAACTTGCACAGAGAAAAGTGCTCGTTGGGTTCAACAACCGCTTTGAATTACATCGTTACGGTAATAATGATTGAAATGTAGGTTGGCATGAATAATATAATCGAAAAGACCAAATAAACACTATAGAATTATTTTTTTTTTGCATACTTGTGTTAAAATGGTAAGTATGGATATAAATAGTTATCATGAGGTGTTCAAACACGTGTTGCATCAGGTTGCATATTTTTGCCACAGTTCGCTTCCCATGGTTTGCTTAATTTGGTTATGATCTTTAAAAATTTATATTGTATTAATTGACACAATAATATAAACATCTCTTAAAGTCGTGTTCTATTATATGAAAATAATTCTGAGGTTTCGGTTTGTTTGGTTTCTAGAGGCAAAACCAGTAAACATCTGAACATCTAGTTTAGTGCTATGACATCACAGCGTCTATCTACCTTCCAGCTGGTATGTTTTTGTAGGATTAGAGGACCATTCTTAGCAATCATTTCGAGACTATCAGTCGCTATAAGGTCAGGCCTAAATCTCTGGTGGTCAACATGAGGATTTTATGAATTGCATTTATTTGCGATTGAGCTTTTCAGCTTAAATCAAAGCAACGTGAACTAAGGATAAATTTGAACGCTGTAGTTTCGGCCTTAAAACAAAAATCTCAAGTTTACGGAAGCTTTATGTCAACTTGACGTAATTCAGAGGTTCAAGGACATTTTTGGAAGGTAAACAAAATAAAATTCGTATTGGGTGTCATGTTTGAGAGTAAGTTTTTGTAAGAATCGAAAATATTCATGGTTTGAAGCAAGCTAGTACAAGACTTCCACGGTCTCCAATGACATGCTCAGATCACTTTTATGATGTGAGGCTTTGGTAGAATTCTAAAAATACTTATGATTTGAGGAAAACAACTAAAAGGCCACCGCAGTCTCCAATATTAGAGATGCTCAGAACACATTTGTGAACGGTGAGTTTTGCTCAAAAGATAATTACAGGACTCCGTGGTATTGATGCTGCATCGCACAGGCATCTTTTGCACCGCACACAATTATTACAGTGCTAAAGTATATTATCTTTCCTCCGAAATTGAGCAAAAAATAGAAACATTTTGTGAACATTAGAAAATGGCTGAGCTATAAATTAGATAAAAATAGATATTCCGAACACTGAACAATGTAATTATTTCCAGAAGATAAATAGATCAGTTTCTCTGTGAGCGCAAATAATTGAACTCTCGTTACGGAATTGCTATTACTGGCTTCAACTTCAAGTAAAAATCGTTGAATTGTAAATTGCCTTTTCAATATAAATATATTAGACATTTGTAGGTTGTGCGCGGTTCACAGTGTCAATCCAATTAAATGATAACGTTGCACGCAATGCACGAGCACATTGTAAGGTATCTTATGTGTAACACCAAGAATAAATACCAAAAAATAATATTAACCAATATAGGGTGTGACAGTAGGAATGGTACATGAAATACATTCTTCATTCATTAACAAGACAACAGAGTTGAAAGAACCCTATCGCAGTATACATTATTTAAACCATTAACCTCCTGATCACCTTTCTTACAGTATCTCTGTTTTCTCATTACGTGATATAACTATGAGTAAATAAATTAAAAGACCTATTTATACCCCTTTTCGTATCATGCCTTTGATTGGTTAATTATAACACATTACCCCGGTAGTGCCGACTCCAATGGTCCTGACTTATATTAAAGCAATAACAGCACATTTTTGGAAATATTTTGAGATTTTTGCAGACTTATATTGGTAATTGCTAATAAACTAAACCTGTGAATGGTAGAGCTCGAAATTCTCCATGTGTTGCAAACGAAGAAGAAGATAGTTCTGTAATTAGAATAATTAGTATTGGAGATCTCCGATAATAATTCAATGGCTGCTGGAAACGTCCTTGTACGTGTCTACGCTCTTCCATTAGTTGTTCTGTCGGTTCAGGCAAGTCAAATTAGAGGTATTTTTTTCTTGGGGTGGCAGTATTTCATCATGGACGGACATAAACTTAGCATTTCCAGCTCTGCCGTTAAATACAATCGGGGATCCCAATTCTAATTACAAAATCGCTTATTTTATGATAAATACGCATTTTGAGCATTGCCGTTCGCATAGTTTACTAGACAATTACTAACACAAGTGTGCAAAAATACCGTCCCTTAACTGCATTTAAATGCACTTTTGAAAAAAAAAAAACACGGAGCGGACCCTTGCCTTGGGTTAGAGGGAAATTGCTCCTAGATCTAACAAGAAAAATAACGCTAACCCCTACCTCCCTTTTTTGCGTGATCGTCAAGTTGGTACTCATTTTCCTCTAGGGACGTTAGGGATATAACACAACTTTGATCTAAAATAATACCCTCATTCTCTTTCTTCAAAAGCTTAAAATGCAAAATAAAATTGATTAAAATTAATGTTTTCCGATCATTATGTAGCTTGAGTACAAGACAGACACGCTCGCACGTATGGACCCCTTTTTTCCCGCCGTTTTGCATCTTTAAATAATATAGATCTCAAAATATGTGGTACCGGGGGAAAGGTTATTTTATTAGCGATTATTTAGCGATTATTAGCAATTTATTAAGATCATTCCTATCGGTTAGGTATGGGCCGAGCTACAGTCTTTCGAATCAAGTGATCGGTTTATCCACGGTTTCACATTAAAAGGCACGGCGGTCAGCGAAGCAAATCACTGTCCAGAAGCAAATCGGGCCATTTACTTAAAGTAGAACAAAATTGGACTGCGTTTAACACCAGAAAATGCAGTCACAACTTGCCAACGATCACTTCTTTTCATTTCTACGCCCTTATCACTCATAAAATTCATATGAAAAATAAAGTAACTTGATTTGTATATAAGTTTCTGAAGACAGGAATGAACACATACCATACAAAGAAACAAACATCAGTGACATCGTTTTTAAAATCAGATTTTTCTTACCTTAAAAGGTAAGAAAATTCTTATGTATTGTCTTTATGTGGAGACCAAAAAACGCGACAACTTTTTAAAAAAAGTGTTTCTAATAAGGTTTGTCATTATAACTGGATATTTTACCGTTTAGAAGATACACTTACATAGTAATTTAAACATACCACTCTTCATTTCGGTAAGTGATATGCTTCGTTGACCGCCGTGCATTGTAATGCAAATCCGTGGATAGAGTGCAAAAGATTGTACCTAACCGATGGAATGGTCTTTGCGGTATAGACCGTATTCAATATGACGTCAGCCACCAGACAAGATGCATACATTGGTGGACAAGATGCATACATTCCAGGACTACAATACATTAAGCTGTCAATCGATCCATGTTTAGCGATTGCACAGGGATCATTGACAGGTGAATGTATTGTAGTACTGGAATGCGTCTATCTTGTCCACCAACATGGCTGGCTATTGAATACGGTCTATATTAGAGCCAATAAAATAAGCTTGGTGTGCTGATGATACCAAATATGTTGAGATATATGTTATCTAAAGATGCATAATGGCGGGCAAGACAGTTTTTTATGACTCACCCTGTAGACAGGTTTAGATGCCATGCGTCAGGTGTATGCTTGCACTTCATTTGTGGAATTCTTTTGTTCATGGATCGATCAAACAAAGGAATTCAATATTTTGCCAAGAGTCTTTGCTTGAAACGCGAATTCCAGATAGTTTGAAGTTTGCTGCATGCTCGTCATGCTGCAGCTTTACGCTTTTTGATGCCCTCATTCAACGATATGCCCATCATCATCAGCCCTGCCTGTAAGATATCATTATATGATGTATACTCTCCATCCAAGCTCATTTCTTACCTCTTCAAATGCAAAACCATCATTCGTCTTTACCATTACTTGGTTGCAGTTGTAGCCTATGCATTTTGTTCATCTTCAAGCCAAATTTTGCCATAGATATCTCTCTCTGAATCTCTGTACTATAGCTTTTGTGTTTGAAGTATCTAGTTGGACAGAAGTGCGATTTCGTCAGGGTTGGTACATTATGTGACCCCACTTTTTCTGCTCCCGTTGAATTCAGCAGCCTTGACGGAATAAAGTACAGTATCCCTTGCACTTTATTCCGTCAAGGCTGCTGAATTCAACTGGGAGCAGACAAAGTGGGGTCACAAAATGTACCAACCCATTTCGTCAGCAGAAACTACGTCAGTGACTACAACTGGTTCTATCCTCTTCCTTCTTCGCTACGCAACATGGAAACCGAGGTATTCTTCATTTTTAAAGGATTGGTACATCTACTGCACCCACTTTGCATGCTCCCAGTCGAATTAAGCAGCCTTTACGGAATAAAGTGCATGTAATACTGTGCTTTATTCCATAAAGGCTGCTGAATTCGACTGGGAGCAGACAAAGTGGGTACAGTAAATGTACCAACCCATTTTTAAAAGTATGCATTTTCATTACTATATTAGGCATCAGCAGGAAAAATGCATTTTTATGAGTCCAAACATGTCTAGTCTGAGGTAAGTGGTTTTGAGATAATCATCCCAAACCAGTTTGTTACAACCTATAAAGAATCTACCAGGGCTTAAAGGGCAAAAAGGAAAATAAAACCAAAAAGCGGTGTTAAAATAACACAGTGGGAATAACGATACTAAAATGTTGGTGTAAACTTGACTCCGTCTTGGATTCCATATCACAACAAATATGCAAAATGAAAAACAACACCGGTCTCAATGCTCTTTTACCAGACATGCCAGAAGAGAGGTATTATGTAAACACATTACTTTTTATAACCACTAGTGAAATTTTCACCAATCTAACACTACTAACATTCTGTCATTTTAATAACAAGGTCTGAACATTATTAGTTAGTAATTTAACACCACATTTTGGGCAGTGTAGAATTTCACTGAGCAATCGGTCAAAATTTGCCTCGGGTTAGATCTGTTTAAGGGCACCTGCGCGGATCTCTGTTTGTGTAAGGGCAACACCTTTTGAAATGCGGTTGGCAATTTACCGCGGATATAATTATACCTCTACTTCTTCGCGTGCGGTGCTCAGGCTGATAAAATACATAAGGTTGATCAATTCATTCTCTTGCATCTACAAGACATGTCCAAGGCATTTGTTTACACGTTACCGCTGGCATCGGTGTCAATGAGTGACTGTTCATCAAGTTCCTTTCTACTTCCTTGCCTGTTACTCAAGCAGTCGGTCTGTTTAATCTTCAAAGTGATGCGTCAGCCATTCCTATTGATGTTGGATAAAAGGTGTTTGGTTACCAACCAGAAACGACTAGGAGATACACAGGTATACATCGGCGAGGTATACAGATTTTTAAGGAACTTCTTAAACCACAATCAGGCATTTTCTTTCCAAAATTTAAAATGCCATTTGTCCCGCAATTGCTATCGTTAAATCATATCAACAGTAATATACAATTCCAGTGAGAACGAATATTAAAGCCTGTTAAAGGTATAACTGCTCTGCTTTACTATTTCAGGATGTCATGAATGTCGAGACCCCGACAGTTTGGTAAAAAAACGCATAAAAATCTACTTAAAAGCAGTTTTACCACTTGCTACAACAACTACAACAATTTTCAATACAATAATGGAAATAACACAACTTTAACAAGAATTGACGGCATTGTTTGTTCACATTCACATTTTGTAATGTTGATAAAACTGAACCATCTGATAAATTGAGATGAATGACCGCAATAATAAAAATGAGATACATGTAAACATGACAAGCAATTTAAATAATTCGAAAAAGGTTCATCATCATTGAAGTTTGACATGACTAGGTACACCTAGTACTGCAGCTAATCTCAAATTTTAGGATGAAATTTTTATTTTATTTATTTATTTATTTTCTCTTTTATTTTTTTGTGAGAGATGCAGAAAATCTTTAATTTTGAAAGAGTTGCTGCAACTCTTTCTCCATTTTAGACGTTTGGACTTTTATCAGGAAAATCGAATAAATCTCTCATATTTACTGAGACAAAGGTGGTCTGTGTTACAGATCTTGTAACAACATTACTCTACGAAAAGGTTAACTCCCAGGTACTGTCAGCTAAAGGGATCAAACTGCTTTAACCTCTCTTGATTTTCGCACCCTCACGACTTAGTAAAACCGAGTCTTTGACAAATACTTGACAAAAGTCGAATTATTCGATTGGCCGTAACCTCTTTTACAAGATGCTCATTGAATTCACCCTTGCACTGTGTTAACTGATGACAAGGCTGTAAATTTATGAGCACGAGGAAAACAGGAATTATCAGACCTGGATTTCTTGACATTTCTTCTCGAGTTATGTCTGTTAAAGGTATGTGATCCGATCATAGTCCGATCTTTCTTATGATGTTTCTCCCTCACATGGGAGCATATGACTTAAAACATCTGATTTGCAAATTTTGATATCAAATTGGATTGATTAAGCCCAAATTAATTGGTCGAGCTATGAGTTGCAAAAAATATTTTAAAACTCATAGCGAGACCAATTAATATTGGGCGTAAATCATCCAATTTTATCATTATCATGTTTTGGATCCGATAATTTCCCACACTTGGACTCCTCAAAACATGATAATGAGTTAAATCGGTCCAGCGGTTTGGATAGTAGAAGCAAAAATGTGCATTATATTGGCTCATAAGACAGTGTATAAATTAATGAGTTCGACCACAGAGACGTTTTTGATAGACAAAAGTGTGGGTACGAGGTCGTCGATCGGGTCGCCCACCTGTAATGTGATGAGCCGTAACTACTTTGAAACTGACCATGATGATGATTTCTGCTGAAGTTAGAAATGAGGAAAATATAAACAATTTAACTTGAAATCGCCTGCAATTTTCGATGTGCTTTGGACATTTTCATACAAATTTGGTTATGCCAGAAGTGATATCCATTTTACATCCACGGGTGTCGCATTTGGGTCTTCAGATGAGCATGTAAATATGTCAATTTGACACGGTTGAGGTGTGAGAATGACACCTTTAGACAACTTTAGGGTGTGAGAATGACACCTTTAGGGTGTCAAAATAACACCTTTAGGGTGACAAGCCAGAATGACACATTGGGGTCTCAGTAAAGTGTCATTTTAAGTGCACTGTTGCAAACCACGTTTCAATGAGTGAGATTGAAAGTACGGAAAAAAATAGGGATCAAACTTTAACGACAGTCATTGATGAATGAGTCCATCAGTCAGTCATTGAAATGCCAATACCTACTATAGGCTGGCCCGTTTAAAACCAGTAAAAACTCAACCACCGGTTATTCTTTCCGGTTGGAACCGATTTCTATTACTCTAAACAATTGAACACGGTTCAACTGCCATGTATCGCCGGTTAACCAGCGGGTCAGTTTTGAAGCCCGCCCTTAAAGCACAGTAGAAAAACTAACACATTCGTCCTTTTGAAAGCACATACCTACCTACCTATTTTACCTGCATGGGGATTTCAGCTTTTGTTGAAGAACGTTTAGATACTGTGCAACATAATGATTATAGTAACTGCATTTCCGTAATGGGGAAGAAGAAGAGAACCGTCCTGTGGTCCCCCTGTCAGTACCTGCTTCCCGGTGAAAAAAAATATATTAACCACCAAATAATGTTCTTCCATAACATCAATTCTCAAATATTTCCATACCATGACTAGAGGCCAGCACAGGCCTTTTCTAAGGTCTGCCTTGACTATAGCTTTATTGAATGTGGAGGGTTTTTCTAATGCAAAAGAGTAACATCATTGCTGACATGTGTAACAATCTCCAATGCGATGTCCTATAGAGGAACTGATAGTCATCGCCCAACCATACCAGGAGAGACCACACCGACAGTATGGAAGAGCTATATCCCTTAAATCCCTAAATGCCATTTTTGCCACTATCACGAGGCAGACCCTTGTCTTGTGTTTATGGGGAAAGTGCTCCTAGATCTAACAACACAAATACCGCTACCTCCCTTTTTGCGGTGATCGTCAGGTTGCTAGTCATTCTGGTCTGGGGACGTTAGGGATATATGTGTGAAAACACGCACCGTAACGGTTGCAGAAGCAACCTCAATGTCTGCTGATAACAACATCGAAGTCATCACCAATGAGCTCAGCTCTGTCATAGTTACATCGGTCTACAAACCTCGCTCCATCAGTAGATTTCAAACACCCTCAATTCAATCTCGGAAATTCCACCAAACCTCATTTCTTCATTTGTTAATTTCAACAGCCATCGTACACAACGGGGTTACAATGAAACCAATAAAGATGGACCACCTGTCGAGGAATGGTTAGACAGTCAACATCTACGTCTTCTTCACGACCCTAGCTGCCGCCATCATTTAATAGTGCTCATTGGAGGAGAGGTTACAACCCTGATCTAGCTATTGTTGGCAAAAAAAAAATCTAACCTGTGTAGCAAGATTGTTCTGGATCCTGTTCCACTTTTTTTTTTTTTTTTTTTTTTCACGGTTCAACTGCCATGTATCGCCGGTTAACCAGCGGGTCAGTTTTGAAGCCCGCCCTTAAAGCACAGTAGAAAAACTAACACATTCGTCCTTTTGAAAGCATATACCTACCTACCTATTTTACCTGCATGGGGATTTCAGCTTTTGTTGAAGAACGTTTAGATACTGTGCAACATAATGATTATAGTAACTGCATTTCCGTAATGGGGAAGAAGAAGAGAACCGTCCTGTGGTCCCCCTGTCAGTACCTGCTTCCGATACCTGGCTTCCTCCGGTGAAAAAAAATATATTCACCACAAATAATGTTCTTCCATAACATCCTTCTCAAATATTCCCATATCATAACTAGAGGCCAGCGCAGGCCTTTTCTAAGGTCTGCCTTGACTATAGCTTTATTGAATGTGGAGGGTTTTTCTAATGCAAAAAGTAACATCATTGCTGACATGTGTAACAATCTCCAATGCGATGTCCTATAGAGGAACTGATAGTCATCGCCCAACCATACCAGGAGAGACCACACCGACAGTATGGAAGAGCTATATCCCTTAAATCCCTAAATGCAATTTTTGCCACTTTACTTCATTTTGCGGTGATCGTCAGGTTGCTAGTCATTCTGGTCTGGGGACGTTAGGGATATATGTGTGAAAACACGCACCGTAACGGTTGCAGAAGCAACCTCAATGTCTGCTGATAACAACATCGAAGTCCTCACCAATGAGCTCAGCTCTGTCATAGTTACATCGGTCTACAAACCTCGCTCCATCAGTAGATTTCAAACACCCTCAATTCAATCTCGGAAATTCCACCAAACCTCATTTCTTCATTTGTTAATTTCAACAGCCATCGTACACAACGGGGTTACAATGAAACCAATAAAGATGGACAACCTGTCGAGGAATGGTTAGACAGTCAACATCTACGTCTTCTTCACGACCCTAGCTGCCGCCATCATTTTATAGTGCTCATTGGAGGAGAGGTTACAACCCTGATCTAGCTATTGTTGGCAAAAAAATTTCTAACCTGTGTAGCAAGATTGTTCTGGATCCTGTTCCACTTACTCAGTATCGACCAATCGGTATCCAAATCAACGCTGCAGTAAGACCAAACAAAGTGCCTTTTACGCGGCTACTCATCGATAGTCACTAATGAGATGTCAAAATACACGTAAATAAACACCGATTACAATTATATCCTGTAATGTATAATGCTAGGTATCGTTTGAACTTGACAATTTTATGGGTGGGGAGTACTTTGTTGGGTTGTGTTTATGGACGACTGCCCCCAACAAGCAACGTTTCGCATTGTAGAAATCGCAAAACCAGAAGGGATAAATCTGTGGGCTAAAGTTTCGGGTTAGGCGTCTTGTTTTGCCACGGGTGAAAAATGCGCATACCAGTCACATCATCCCCCACAACAGAAAGTTCATTTCTGGATATTAAGCGATCCTTGTTCAATCTAAAAAATAAGCGCTTCCAGAGGTTATAATGGTGTTATTACACTTTAGTCTTAAATGTTATTCTTTATCAAGATACTGTGATATGAGGCGAAATGCTGGGCATGCTGTATATCACATTAAAGAGGGCAGCATACCGTTTTTTGCCGTTAAACTCAGACACGATTAAGGGCCCTAGACACGATTGAAAGAAGTGGCAACGCATAGTTTATGCATGCCTTCATACTCATAGCACCACAACAGAGAGCACACATAACGATGCTTGTCTGGGCCTTACAGGCCTCCTTACAGGGCAGGGCATAAAGGACAATATTGGATTTAGCACCAAAATTATGACCTTCGTGACTTTTAGCCAGTTAAAAATCCTTACCAAAAGTTGCATTTTTTAATTAAACATCGGGAAGAATTAAAGTCGGAAGCGAAGGCGCCACTTTATTTATGATGTTAGCTTGTTTCTTTGGTACCAGTCAGGTTAGCCATGGTCCAACTTATGGCCTGACCGTAAAATTGAGTATGGACACAATTTTTCTGCTGTAAAAGATAGATAAGGGTGTGTAGAATAAGAATCTGCCGGGTGCCACTTGAGCATCCTTGAGCATTTTGAGAAATCAAGATGGCGTCGCCATAAATGATAATTATCTATTCAACCCTATAGTATCAAACTACACGGAGTTACTATGGAATTACTATAGGACCCAATGAACAAATGCATGGCACTTGTAACATTGAGTCATACTCCAATATAATGGAAGCCAAATCTAATAATTTTAAAATATGCCATATAACAGCAAACACCTGCGATAAAAAATAAACACGAAGTACTTAGATTATGTTGTTAGTCACAATAAATGTATTTCTGATACTTTTAAAAGTTGTAACATGACGTGCAATCAATATGGCAGCCAAAAACGTGAAGATCTTCAAAAATACTTGACACAAAGTTCTAAATATTACCTTCAAGTATAAAATTATTGTGTCAATGAACCAATTAGAAATGTACCTATGATCATAACCAAGTGATCCGGATAGATAAAAATGGGTCAAATTATAAATTGAGTGCAATATATGTGAAAAAAAACGTAATTCCTATGGTATTTTTGACAACTTGCACAATATTAGTTTTATTTCGATTTTGGCGCATTTAAAACAAATTGAAATGTATGTTGTACATTGGTTAGGATCAAGGTCCATTTCTAATGTCATTGAACACATTGATTTCGATTTGAAGCTGTAATACTTATAAATTTGTGCCAAGTATTTTTTGAAGATGTTCCCGTTTTGGTCCCATATTGATTGATGTCATGTTACAATTTTAAAAGTATCAGAAATACATTTAATGGTGTCTAGCAACATAACCTAAGTACTTATCGTATTTTATCGCAGGAGTTTGCTGTTTATGGCATTATTTTAAAATATTGGATTTTGGCTTCCATTTGAATTTGAAGTAGACTTAATTTTACAAGTGCCATACACTTGTTCATGGATCCTATAGTATATCTAGTAAACTCAGAGTTTGGAATATAGGTTGAATAGAAATTATCATTTATGGCGAAGCCATCTTGGCATTTCTCAAAATGCTCAAGGTGCCCAGTGGCACACGGCAGATCTTATTCTAACACAACCCATATATCATTTTCAGCAAAAAATTGTTGCCTGACTCAAACTGACGGTCACATGAAGTTTCTACCTGACTAATACAGCTAAAATAATTCTATGGCCCTATTCACCACAATATTTAAAACCAGTTATAATCTTATGCCATGGACTCTTTATACTAGTAGGACTTCAAAGTTTCTTTCTTTGCCAAATTACTATTATGGCTAAAAATGTGAAAAAAGTGCTAAGAGACGTTCAGAACTAAAAAAAAAAAAAATTTAAAATTGTTACCCTTATATTAATTTAAAAAGAACAACAAAATTAAAAATTCGTCCTGGTAGAACTTAAGATGCTTTATAGGACTTAAATATTTTGCCTTATCTTTACACATGACGAATCCATCCACAAATGGCCAGGTTTGACTAGAACGTAAATGAATGAAAAAACGGTGCTTATCAACGAGTAAGAGTCACAACAATTTTTGCATCCTTTAGCTTCCATGTGCAAGTTTAGGCCTTTAGATTTAAGGTTTATGCCGGTGCAGCTGCATAACAGACGTAATGCCTTACTTTAACATATTGTTCTTTCGTGGAAAGTTAGGCATTTTGTATCTGCATCTGCACCACCACACCATTTACGCTCCCATAGATCGGTACTGCTGGGAACAGCGCCGCGAATTCAGTATCCGCATCGCTAATTGGCGGGATATTCTTAGACATGCGCTACAATGGATACGTCATTGGATCCCCAGCAGCCAAACGCCTGTGTTAAAGGCTATGCGATGGCTTCTTGAACAAGAATGAAAAAAAAACGGTTTCGAGGTACCTTGCTATCGCGAAATCGACGAATGAGGTGGTCGATCTGATTAGAACGGGTTCCTGCACAAAAAAGAGACCCTTTAGCTCACTATTTTTTGAGTGCCTGGCGTGTGGCATAACTTGACAGCAGCAATCAATAATTGAGCCAGCTGATAACAGCTGATAAGGTAAGAAAAATGCCTGTATGTATCGTATTTTTTTCCACGTTTTTGTTTTTTTTTTCGTCTTTTTTCAAAAATAAACCTAGATATTATAAACTAGTCACTTAACTAGACAATTAAGTTGGAATATTTTGGGGGCGTAAATCGTTACTAATGCCCAATTATTTTGCGCATCTTCCATTGTCCGCAATGTACAAAAAAATTCGAATCAACGCTATCTGACCTGTTTGTACGTGGAAGTTTCCCACGCTCAGCCGATTATGATGCTGTTGATAAATCCCTAGCGCAGTGAAGATTTGCCAAGGTCGCGGTGGCTCCAATTACTATCTGACCGTGATTCAACAATTGGCGGGGCTGTGTGCCAAGACGCACGTAAAATGGGGTGCACCATAAACCTGAAATCTAAAGGTTTAGTGTCTTCGAGAATAAGCGCCATAACATATTTGCCTCTATATTTTATGTTTTTTCAGTAGGCCCTCATCAAGGTGTGAGCGTTACAAACAACGTGTCCAATATACCTTTGCCCTCTTCCCATTGTGCACCGATTGAGGAGGGGTACTTCCAGGATGTTGACGACACCCTCGATCACATAAATTGAGTGCAATATATGTGAAAAAACGTAATTCCTATGGTAGGTTTTGACAACTTTGTCAACCATTTAGTGGTATTCTACATTTTTGGCGCATTTAAAACAATTGCAATGTCTGTTGTACTGGTTTTAGGGAATAAATGACATTTCTAATGTCATGTGACACATTGATTTCGATTGAAGGCTATACTTATAAATTTTTGCCAAGATTTTTTGAGATGTTCACGTTTTGGCTCCCATATTGATTGATGTCATGTTACATTATTTTAAAAGTATCAGAAATTATTTAATTGTGTCTAGCAACATACCCTAAGTACTTCTCGTCCTATTTTTATCGCCTGTATTTGCTGTTATAGGCATATTTAAAAACTTATTGGATTTGCTTCCATTTTGAATTTGAAGTATGACCTTATGTTACAAGTGCCATACACTTGTTCATTGGGTCCTAATAGTATATCTAGTAACTCCATAGTTTGATAATATAGGTTGAATAGATAATTATCAGTTATGGCGACGCCATCTGATTTCTCAAAATGCTCAAGGATGCCCAGGTGGCCCCCGGCAGATTCTTATTCTTAACACCCTAATCTATCTTTTCACAAAAAATTGTACTTCCATACTCAACTTTACGATCACATGAGTTTCACCTGACATACAGCTAAATAATTTCTATGGCCCTTATTCACACAATATTAAACCAGTTAAAATCTTATTCCATGACTCTTTATACTAGTAATGACTTCAAAGTTTTCTTCTTTGCCAAATTACTATTTTGGCTCAAATGTGAAAAAAGTGCAAGAAGACGTTTTCATAACTACTAAAAAAAAAAATTAACATTTGTTACCGTCCAATGATTTAACACAACAACAAATTAATTCCTTCCTGGTATAGAACTTAATAAGCTTTAAGCAGGACTAAACTATTTTGCCTTTATCTTTACACATGACGAATCCATCCACAAATGGCCATTGCTTGACTAGACTAAATAAACCCACGTGCTTTATCAACGAGTAAGATCACCACAATTTTTGCTCCTTTAGCTTCCATGTGCAATTTAGGCCTTTAGGATTTAAGGTTTTATAGCCGGGTGTCAGATGCCATAACAGACGAATGCCGTTACACATTCAATCTATCTTTGCTTCTATGCGTTGAAAGTTAGGCATTTGTATCTGCATCTGCCACCACCTACAGACCATTTACGCTCCCATAGCATCTGTACTGCTGGTACACAGCGCCGCCGATCCGTAATCCGCATCGCTATTGGCGGGTCTATTCTTAATATGCGCTACCATGGATACGTCATGGGACTCCCCACAGCCAACTGCTGTGTAAGGCTATGCGCTTGGCTTGTAATGAATGAAAAAAACGGTTTCGCGGTTCCTTTGGGTATCGCGAAATCGACGAATTAAGGGGGTCGATCTGATGTTAGAAACGGTTCCTCACAAAAAAAGAACCCATTTGCTCACTTGTTTTGATGTGCCTGCGTGGGCATTGACTTGACAGCAGCAATCCAGAATTGAGCCAGCTGATAGAGGTCGAAAAATGCGTGTATGTATCGTATTTTTCACGTTTGTTTCTTCTTTTTTCAAAAATAACCTATATGATAAACTAGTCCTAAAAAATACTAGTCAATTTAGTTAGGAATATATTGTTGTGTAAATCGTTACGATAGCCAGTATTTTGCGCAATCTTCCATGTCATACGCGCAATTTCACAGAAAAACATCACCGAATCAACCGCTATCTTACACTGTTTGTACGTGATTTCCCACCTCAGCCGTTATGATCGGTTGATAACTCCCTAGCGCAGTTGAAGATTTGCCAAGGTCGCGGTGCCTCAAATTCTATCTACCGTGATTCAACAATGGCGGGCGCTGTTGGCCAAGACACCGGGGGGGGGGGGGGTTTTGGGGGGGGGGGGGCGTAAATGTAGGCCACATAACTGAAATCTAATGTTGTAATTGTATCGAAGAAATACGCGCCATAAAATATTTGCTCTATATTTTATGTTTTTTCAGTGGCCCTACATCAAGGTGTGAGCGTTCCCGAACAACGTGTCCACTATCCTTTGCCCTTCTCCCATGTGCACTATGAGGAGGTCCTTCCATGATGGTTGAAGACCCCCTCGATCACCTAATTGAGTGCAATATTGTGAAAAACGTTCCTATGGTCTTTTTTGACAACTTTGCACCATATTTAGTGTTATTTCGATTTGGCGCATTTAAAACCAATTGAAAATGTATGTTGTACATAGGTAAGGATCAAAGGTACACTTCTAGTTCCCGTGACACACTGATTTCGATTTGAAGGCTGTAATCACTTATAAATTTGTGCCAAGTATTTTTTGACGATGTTCACGTTTGGCTCCCATAATTGGAATTGATGTCCTTTACAATTTTAAAAGTATCAGAAATACATTTCATTGTGTCTGACTACTAACCTAGTATTCTCGTCTATTTTGATTATAATCGCAGTTATTTGCTGTTTAGGGCATATTTCAATTATATTGGATATGGCTTCCATTTTGAATTTGAGTATGACTTAATGTGACAAAGGCCATACACTTTTTCATTGGATCCTGTAGTACACCTAGTAACTCCATAGTTGATAATAGGGTTGAATAGATCATTTTCATTATGGGCGACTCCATCTTGGATTCTCATTAATGCTCAAGATTGCGCCAGTTTGGCACCCCGGCAGATTCTTATTCTACACACCCTAATCTCTCATTTCACAAAAAAATTGTGTCCAATACTCAACTTTTACGTGCCGTGAAAGTTTTCCTACTGACTATACAGCTAAATAATTCTAAGGCCCTTATCACACAAATATTAAACATGTTATATCTCTAGTTCCATGACTCTTTATACTAGTAAGGACTTCAAAGTTTTCTTTCTTTCTTGCCAAATTACTATTTTGGCTAAAATTTGATTTTATTGATTTTTTAGTTTTTTCAAAAAACAAAAATTAAATTGTTACCCTTCCATATTATATTTAAACGAACAACAAAATTAAAATTCCTTCCTGGACTTAGCTTCTTTAATTAATCCAGGACTAAACTATTTTGCCTTTATCTTTTACACCAGGACGAATCCATCCCCAATGGCCATTTTCTTTGTACTAGACGTAAATTAAACCCGGTCTATCAACGAGTAAGAGTCACCCAATTTTGCCCTCCTGTAGCTTCCATGTGCAAGTTTAGGGGCCTTTAGATTAAGTTTGAGGGCCGGTTGCAGAGCATAACACGTATGCCTTACTTTCAACCGATATGCTTCTTGCTGGAAAGTTAGGCATTTGTATCTGCACTGCACCCGCACCACACACCATTAAACGTCCCCCTAGCATCTGTACTCGCTGGGACACCATCGCCGCCGATTATTCCGTATCCGCATCGCTAATTGGCGGGCTATTCACATTATACAATGCGCTACCCAGGATACGTCATTGTACTCCCCAGCAGCAAAACGCTGTGTTAACGGCTATTCTATTGGCTTACCAAGGAATGCAAAAAACAAACGGTTTCGCGGTACCTTGGCCTATCGCGAAATCGACGAATGAGGTGTTCGATCTGATGTTAGAAACGGTTCCTCACAAAAAAGGACCCTTTCTCACTTGTTTTTGAGTGCCTGCGTGTGGCAATGAACTTGACAAGCCTCATCCAGAATTGGAGCCGCTGATAAGGTAGACAATGCTGTATTATCTGTATTTTTCACACTTTTTCGTCTTTTTTTCAAAAATAAACCTATATTATAAACTAGTCCTTACTATACAATTTAGTTAGAATATTGTTGGTGCGTAAAATCGTTTACTATAGGCCATTATTTTGCGCAATCTCCATGTTCCCGCCATGTAAAAAAAGCCGAATCAACGCTTCGACTACTGTGTGTACGTGAGTTTCCCACGCTCAACCGTATTATGAGGCTTGTTGATAACTCCCTAGCGCAGTGAAGAATTTTCAAGGTCGCGGTTGCTCAAATGTACTTTCTGACCGTGCTTCAACAATGGCGGGCGCTGTGTGCCAAGACCACACTTAAATGGGGTGTCCAATAACCTTAAATCTAAAGGTTGTAAGTGATATCGAGATAAGCGTCCATAAAAGTATTTTCTCTATATTTTATGTTTTTCATTAGGCCTACATCAGGTTTGAGCGTTACACCAACAACGTGTCCAATATACCTTTGCCCTTCTTCCATTGTGCACATTGATGATGTTTACTTTCCAGGAGTTGACGACACCCTCGATCACCCACATTCGACAAATGTTTGTTTTAATTCAGCATTTTTGAACTCGGACGTAAGGACGAGAATGACGCACCCGGAAGTCCCACTGGAATAGTGCAAGATGGGAAGGGAAGAAGGTCTTTAGCTATCATATTTTATTATTGCCAATATTGATTCGTAACCATTACTAGCTAATGATATAAATAGCAGCTATTTTTACAGAATGTGCTAAGTAAAGATTGACGATGATTGATGATGATCTTTCATAACTGACCATGTAAATTCTTAGAATTTCGACTATATACATGATCGAAGGCTCTGTGAGTAGATGACACACGAGATTGATTACCTCCTCAATATAACATCGTGTGTAAGTGTTGCATGCAAACTTAGTATGAATCCAAGCTCACACTCTAAATTCCAGGATCCGATATCACGAAGAACTCTTGAACAAACTGAGGGTAGTTCCATCTATTTTTCAACGGTGTATTTAATATTATGCTGAATTTAATTATTGTAGCCTAAAGTGTCACGAAACATAGCATTTAGGTTTTGAGTAATTTAAATAAAATGGTAACCAGGGCAGATTCTGAAATGGTATATGAGGTAGTGAGTTATGATGTGTCCTATAGGAATGCCAACTCTATCTATATATACTTTGGCAGCAACATTACAAAAGCTACACCGTCTACACCGTCTGACTACTCCTCGAATTCTAACATCGCGCCTTGCTTGTGTCTCAGTGCATGACATACAGGATGTTTAAGACATGTCATACTCTTTCGTGATTTCGGCCCCTGCGATTTAAAAGTTAAAGCCACTATCACTTTTTCCCAAATTCAAAATGACCATTTTGTCTATTAATTGCATGTCATATCAACACCTTGTATTATTTTTCTTTGTGAAAAACAGACACCTTCGCATTTTAAAGCAGTCTTGAAGATGCCATTTACGACTATTTCTGGGAGTAAGGGCGATTGCTACGAGTGTGAGGTGAATCCGGCCACCACCGTTTTACGGGGACAAAACCGGATTTAAAACTTTGGATTTACTACTATACTACCACTGACTTCTACTTCAACACATTGTAGACCGATCGTAAGCAGACACATCGTAAGTTACTGTTAGTAATCCCTATTACTTAACTTGACTTAAGATCAATTTAATTCGTGATTAAGTGCTTAAATCGTGCTTAAGTGATTATTACCATCACTTTCTGTTTAGATCCTTTCTTTTTTAATTTAAGCCAAATGACGAATGGAATTCAAAATACTCTTTACTCATTTAAGAACGGATCACTAAAATAAAAAAAATAGCCTTTCAAAATCTCATGGTGCAAATTCCTCTGTGAATGTTATATGTTGGTTTAAGAAAGAAAGAGCAAATATATGGATTTAGCAGACATCCGTTGTAACCAATGTTCACACACGGTCAAATATCCTGTAAGACGAAGAGGAAACATGACGTCCTTGTCTTAATTGTATATAAATATAACATAGTTTGAAGTGAAATTGTGCAAACTATTTACCGCGAGCTAACGAGAACCAGGAGGGCTGATAGCCACTACAGCGATATAACGTTCGGAACTTATATAGAACGTTTTTATTATGTAACAAACATGGTATATTATGCACCTTTTAAAAACAAATTCATAACAAAATTAAAGCAAACCAACAAACAGTTTATCTGCTTTTTATTGTTTTTGTTTCTTGATTGTTTTGGGTATACCTATGGAATTCAATTTGGACAAACATGAGTATGGTAAGAGTCCGTCGCCATTGTTTGGAATACCGGTACTCGGTAATAAGTAAGTTTGTCTTTATGAGTGTTGTACAGCTGTACTCTAAAACATAAGTTCCTTTACGATCTTTAGACTTCTGGTTGATGCAGATACAGATGTATAAGTGGCATGATGCCTAACTTTACACGCATCCCGATACCTTTTGAAGACTTGTAAAGTTAGGCAATATATATCTGGCACCGCATAAACCTGAAATCTAAAGGTCTTAATCACGTATACTTACAACCAACCAGGGGGATAGACACGACCTGCTCGATTTGGGCATTGGGGAGCCTGTTCCAAACGGTTATTTGAGGAACTGCTATGTGCTTTTACTATGGCAGTCTCTGTCTCAGTTTCATCCCAAAATCTCCACTTAAACCTTAGTTCAATACATCTTAGTAATATCATGATGATTTAGGGATAATTATTGACTTGAAAATCCGTCGAGGTTAGTGGATTAAGCTCGCTGCAAAATAGTGTAATTTCCAATAACGGTCATTTAGATTTAAATATTCGTGACCAGGCCTAGCCTTTTGTCAAGTCTGTGTGTGACCGTTCGATATGCGTAAGAGCGCCCTCCTACTGTTAAGTCTTTGAAAAAGACTAGCACTCGGGTTACGCCGGAAGTTGATGCCGTTTTAATTCGCTGTTGCTGTTGGGTTGGTATGTCGTACCCCCCCCCCCACAAAAAAACAGAGGGCAGTATAACAAGAAGCAACGCTTTCAACAACAACAGAGGGGATGTGACACCGGTTTTTGTAATTTACATTTAGGAATTTAATATTATACAGCGTCTATCGTACACATTGTCTGTCCGTTTGTGTCGGCGTATCTGTGTTACTGTATGTGTTTTTTAAGTAGTAATAGTGAACGTTATTTTTAAAATGTATATATCAAGAAGTACTTAGTTAATAAATATAGCAAAGCAAAAAAAAAATATTTTCTATGTTTAATTATTTATTTATTCCAAAGTTTCTCTTGAACCCTAAATACCATTTTAATGTGAGCATCAATTGCATGGACTTCAACAGCTCATGGACCACTGTACAAATAATCGGTAAGAATATTTATTATGTAACCCCTTAAAAATTATGTTCAATGTTAGAGTTATAGTTTAGGATTAGGGGTTCAGAATGATGGGACAAATTTTAGGTTGGCTTTACATATGGAACGCTTTCAAAATAATTCCTGATAACCGAAGACGAACTACGATTATGCTAATACGCTGTTGCTCATAAAGTTGGAATAATTTTTTTAGACCCAATCTTAAAAAATATTTCTATTTGAACGCCTCAGTTATCATATTAGAGTAGGTGAATGATTACATAATGAGTCCCCACTACCCAGGTGAAGTAAATCTATGCATAATTTTGAATTACGTAACAATGCCTTTTGTTGGGAACTATAAAAGGCCAGACGTCTGTTGTTCGTTCCTTTTCATTGCTCCAAGGCTGTGTGCAATGAGCCTACGTTTTTCTGAGTTGGTTGTTACCTTTACAACAAAACCTGACACAGAGATTTCCTAGGCTATGCCTCGTCCAACGGCATTGTCAATACGCCGAAGAGTGTTTGCACTCCGACGGGAAGGGTACAAACAAGCCAAAGTCGCTGATTTCCTCGGGATATCGCAGAGTACGGTCTGTAAAATCCTCAGACATCATCGAGAGGTGGGTCATTTTTGAGGCCACGAAACCTCCAGGCCGACCACGATTGACTATAGTCAAAACCTGACCCAGGGATTCCTAGGCTATGCCTTTGTCCGGGTATGCCGACGATATAATCGCCGGCTGCTTAATCCTTTTTGCCGTAAGCCCGAAAAAAAAAAGCAACGAGCCCGTCTTTGTCGTTCGTGGAGACTACCCTATGGAAATCAACGTTTCCCGCCAACTGTAATCGGAGAATGCTTCAACGGTTATCCGAGCAAGACGAATGACCAAAGGTCCACTCCTAACCGTTCACCCCAAATTGCTCGCTTTGCTGGGCTAGGAGAAGAGAGTTACAGCTCTGATCCTGGCGAAATGTTGTCTTTTATGGACGAAAGCGCTACATCCTTGACCATCAAGATGGACGACAAAGGGTTTTGTCGATTACATTGTGAGAACCTCCGAGATGACTGTATTCCGGAATCGACTCAAGGGTGGCGGCTCGTGATGGAAAAAAGTGATTATGCAAACAATTTTCGGCTGCAAGACGACAACGCCACGCAGCACAGGGCCGCTGTAGTAGACAATTTCTTGAGGCAGAGGAGGTCTGGGGCAGATACCAAGCCTGAAGTGGCTTCCCCTGATATGAACCCTATCGAGCCTGCCTTGAGATGCCTTGCCGAGCTATCAATAACAGGGACAATCTCCCTCAAATACCACAGGAGTTAGCTCAGGCTCGGACCGATCCGTGGGACGCTCTGCCAATTGACATCATAACAACCTTGTGGACAGTAAGCCACACTCTCTACGCACTGATTCATGCCAAGGCGGCATACTCAATATTATTACGATTGACATTTAAAACACTACTATTGAACAGTTCGATGCATGAATCACGCAAAAATGTTGTTATCTGTTAAACCTGGCGATGTGAAAAATTGGTAACACAATCCTTAAACTACTGTTCCAAATCCCTCTCCCCCCCCCCCCCTTCATTTCACTAAGGACAAGTTTGTAAAGTGATGAATTGTTCGGAGAAGACTGTCAATCAAGTAGTGTGGCGATATACAACCTATATATCATAATAACTTACACTGTAGAATCATTACAATAAAAGTGCAAAAATATTTTATTCCAACTTTATGAGTAACAGTATACACTAACTATAATTAATATAATATAGAATTCAGACAAATAATTTTGCGGTAATAAGGTGAACAATAAAAATATTTTCGAGTGATTAGCAGAAATAATATTTTCATTTGAAAGACATGAGGGAGATTTTTTCCTGAATTACATTTTGATTGGTTGGAGATAACTGCCGAAACGTTCGAGCATTATTCACAAACAATAGAAAAGAAACTATAAGTCTAAGTGTTGAATTGGGTGGCGGGCTGCGTGACTCATTTATGGCTAGACTTAGTCACATGGCACAAAACACTTGACAGTGGCAGTACGATGGTATTTTGCACTGTATGTCGGGAACGCATAACAATGTAATGTATGGTTGCCAGTTTAAAGTCTCTTTTATAACTATATTGACCCGAATCCGTGCTTACATAACATGACAATACTTTACTTACAAAGAGTTATCTACTATTCATGCTATTGAAAAGAAATGCCACCTGGCTTCCCATATTGACATAAATTGAAAGAGGACAAAAGAGTTGCCTGCTATTAACTTGTGGGAGGCCCGCGCTTCGCGCGGTCTCCCGCTAGCTGAGTAAACGGGAACGTTCACTGAAACAGGACCGGTCACTGAAACAGAAGCGATCACTGATGAAGAGGTGACACGTCTTCAATGCCACCCAAAGACCACATTTTTTGGAAAGTTTACCACTGTCACCTAAAGACCCCTTTTGGGGAGGGGGGAATTTTCACCCAAATCCCCCTATTTTCTAAAAAGACCGCATGTTTTGGAAGATTTTTCATTTTGTCACCCGAAAAACCCCTATTTTGGGGCATTTTGGCTGTCTCTCACCCAAATACCCCAATTTGTTTGAGTCCTCTGTCACCGAATGCCCCCAGGTTTGGAAGCGCCAGCCTTACACCCTTACAATATCCATTTCATTATGTGATCCCTTCCCCGGGTATACGGTACGTCGCGTAATTATTCCCTAGGAATGGTATTACAACACAATACTGAACGATACACCATGTTACAGTGTACACGTTTACAATCGTGTAACAACGATTCAACCTGGCAACAGGGTAAGTTGAAATCGGCGGGGCCAATTCTCCTTACACCACATGCTTAGGCCTACACATTAAAATGATGCAAGCAAAATATAAATGCCATTAAAACCTAGGGGTGTGCACCTCAAAACAAAACTATCATCTCTATAGAACATAATTCTACATCAAATGGTGACATAATCTTTCGTGGACACCCTCTAGAATTTTTGTAAAAAAATGGTTAAAGTTGCAGCAAATTTCGCATTTTTGCATTGCGATGATCAAACTCGTGAGGGATTATGGGTAGTCTGGCAAGTCGAAAATACAAAACGACATAGGAGTCACGCAGGCGGCGGTATTTTGAACTTACATGCTGGCTAGCGATATGCTGCCCTCTGTTGGTTGGCGCAGTATCTTCTCCAGGATGTAATACCAATTGCCTAGTTCTTGCAATCCAGATCATGCTTGAACATGAGCACGCATTTTGGGGCGTTCATTTAGGCATTTTTTTTTTTTTTTGGTTGATTGGTTATTTCAGGTGTGGCTAACTTTGTGAACCGGGGACACATTTAACATTTCGAAAATCCTTGCGGCGCGCATGATATATAAAACGTTGCCGTCAACAGAGGTCGCCCATGGCACCAAGAGCTAATACAGACGATGGCGGTCAAGAAATCTCAATTTTAGACGTCGCCATTGCTTCAACAAGTAAACGCGATATCCTGAATTCTATATGTCCGATAACTTAGAAAGTTTTCAAGATATACATTTTTTTACCTACGTCTTGCTCTTTCATTTAACACTCACTTGTAAAAAAAACTGAGATAGAAGGCCTGAAAGACGTAAAACATCAAAACCAAAGGTTGCAGTTCTCCAATCTACAGTTTGGAGGGAAACGTTGATTCCATGGTGTCTTCTCCACAAACAACGAAGACGGCTCGTTGGCATTTTCCGGGCTCTACGGCACAGATTAAGCAATCGGCGATCATCTGGTCTGGTAGTCAATCGTTTTCGTCCTGAAGCTTTCTGTGGCCTCAAATGACCCACCTCTCGATGATGTTTGAGGATTTTACAGACAGTACTCTGCGATATTTCGAGGGCCCTTCCCGTCGGAGTGCAAGTACTCTTCGGCGTGTTGCCAATGCCGTTGGACGAGACATAGCCTAGGAAACCTCTGTGTCAGTTTTTGTTGTAAAGGTAACAACCAACTTTGAAAAAATGGGCTCCTTGCACAACGACTTGGATCAGGGAAAAGGAACAAATAACAGACATCTGACAATTAATAGCTCCCAACAAAAGCCATTGTTACGTAATTCAAAATTATGCATGGATTCACTTCACCTGGGTAGTGGGGACTCATTATGTAATCATTCACCTACTCTAATATGATTACTGAGCCGTTCAACTTTTTGAGCAACTGTACAGTGTAGTATAGCCTGGGAGCTCGAGTAAAACATGTTTGAATGATTAAATATGTAGACAGCCTGACAGTGACCCCTGAAACGTGATTCTTAAATGCCGCAAATGTTGCCTAAGGAGGCGTTGATAGACTAAAGATTAAACGGGCGTCATTTTTAATTGATCCAATCATGTTATTAAAAAAATACACGGATTTGTCTAACCATAAGGATTAAAAAAGTATAGATTTGTACTATCTACCTTCACCGCGAACCGCCAGACAGAGAAATTGAATCATTGCGGAAAGTATCAGAGATCAATCCTAATGGGCTCATAAATCCATAATGGTCAGGGAATCGAAGGAAGGAAAGGCAGGAAGGAGATTAATTTAATTATGTAACTACACGGCAAATGCCTACTTTGTATTTGTTTTTGGTGGGACATCGAAAAAAATTAGTTGCTTTTAGTAAAGAAGCCATATTTACTCTCGGGATCAATTTGTTTCATTCTTTTTCAGATGTGAGGGAGAATGATTTCACTGAGGATACGAGTGCCGTTGTGTGCAATACCTAATACTGGCTAACCTTCGTTTAGGATCACACGTATACTTATAATTGAAGCCTCAATATAAGATATTAACTGCTATTTTACCGCTATTTCTCCAAATAATTATTCCATTACAAAATTCCTTCGTTTGCGACACATAGACATTTTCACCCAAAGATCCTTTTTTCAACATTTACCACTGTCACCCGCAGACCCCATTTTTGAAAATAAGAAAACAGTCATCAAAAGACTTCTATTTTCAAATATATTGCAAAATATTCACCACAAAAGAGCCCATTTTTTAAATTAGCAAATTTGGAACCAACTAACCCCATTGACTTTCTCTCATCAAATATCTGTATTTTTTGCACATTTTCTGTCACGGAATGTCCCTTGGTTTGAAAAAGCGTTCGCCTGGTACACGTATGCAATTCAAATGTGAGTGTGCCCGGGACCTCAATGTTAAAATAGTTGGATGTTATTGAAAATATTCATACTCATTTTTTTAGTATTTCATAATTTTTCAAGTTTAATATGTTGGCAAATACGTGGTTCATAAACTTCACCAATTGGCTTCAAAATGATTTGCTTTTTTGTGTGTAAAACACCCTTTTTCGAACCCACCCATACCACTTTTTTCGGTGCGCCCCTTAGGTTATGTTCGGGAGTACGGTAGGTTGTTAAACCACAAAGATTACTTTTTGTTTTTTATTAAAATAATAGTGAGAAAGCATGCAATTTACTACGTAGATCAACATTTTTTTATCTGTTTCCTTGAATAGGCAGCAAAAAAAAATCCGGCAAAAACCACATGTTTTTACGACCTTCATAACGAAATATAACGATTATTTTCAGCGAAAATTGAGGAAATAATTAGTGGTTTGTGGATTAAGACTGTCATGGTGGCGTTTAAACAGAAGTATGCTAGTACATTATTTCATATCAGTAAGACGAGTAGACCTATAGCTATTATCGATTCAAATGTAGCAAGATTGGGTGTTTCGTTTGGACAAAAAGTATGATGCTTCAATCCCCCTTCTTTTACGTGTTACCAAAATTACTGGGGTAAACATACACTTCAGTTGCTAGGTACCAAGCTTTTAATGGTACCAAAAAAGCTCATTATTGGTATGAAAGGTGGAGCTCGAGGAGCTAAGGATCAGATAGTGCCCCTATACGGGTGACGAATTCATGTGTGTAAGCGTGTGGGATATCACCATTCGGAAACACCGCGTTCATATCGAATTAGGGACTATTTTGCAGGAAATATTAAATTTCTCTCTTTGATACTACATATAAAGTACCATTAGAGCAATAAGAGCACATTTTTTGAAGAGCGCCCCCAATTTTTCAAACATTTTGAGAATTTTACACGGTTGCATTGGTAACTGGCTGGTAAACCATACCTGTGAATGGTTAAGCTCGAAAATGTCTATGTGTCGCAAACGAAGGAATTTTGTAATTGGAATAATTAATATCGGAGAAATAACCGGGGAATAACGCCACGTACGTGTCTACTAGTAGAGTAAAGATAGCACATGACCCCAGAAAATGCCAAGAAACCTTCTGTTGCAATTTTTTTGGGGTTAGTGTGGGTACACGTGATATTTTGATCCTACTATACGCTCATCCGTAGGTTGTTTTATTGGTTCAGGCAAGTCAAGTTAGAGGTCATTTTCTTCCATATTTCATCATGGACGGACATAAACTTTTCCAGCTTTGCCGTTAAGTACAATCTGGGATCTTAATTCTAATTACAAAATCGCCTAAGACGCATTTTTAGCATTCTCCTTCGCAGGTGTAATTTCATAGACAATTACCAACATAACTTTGCAAAAATATCAAATTTGAAAATCAGGGGCGCTCTTCAAAAATTGGACCGTTATTGCTTTAAGCATGCAATAATTCCAACTTTATGGGACCTTTAATAGGTAAATATAGTCTTATTTAAGTTTGATTATTATGATTTAAATTAAATTTTTCTAAATTCTTTCAATCAAATTTATTTGGATTTTTGATAAATGTTGCATTTATTTTATTTGTTTGGAGATATGTTTTAATCTGTACTTTATAAACTTACTTTAAATGGAAAGCAACTCTGTCGCAGGTAATTCGTGAATCCTTGAATATGACATTTGCTAAGTTCGTGTTTTAATAACCTTAAAACATTATCTTAGCAAATAACTAAAATGAAATCTCAAAGAAACGCTAGGTAGAATTCGTTAGGGTAAGGTAGGTGGTTCGATTTTACATATGCTATTTTTCTACTTTGAAAATGAAGCGCATATAAAATTTTAGCTAAAATTGTAATCAACCTGGGATTTTAGAACCAATAGCCATCACAGTGGACATAGGAACAGGGTGTACAGTAATGGGTAGTCGATGGTCCTGTGGTGACCTTTTTTTTTATCCTTTTAATAAGAAAATTCTTAGGTCACAAGTGTTATTAGAAAAGAATGCTCTTGATCTGATACCAAAATAATTTTGATGGAAGTAAGGGGCAGGCTGTCAATCTTGTCACTCCTTTAGGTAGATTTTTTCTTTGATTTAATTCATTTGTTGATTTTGACATTATGATAGAAGATTCTAGATTTGCACGGATGGAAGTGTCACATTGTTGGTATCTGAAAAAAGATCTTAGTTTTCTCATTATCCGCTTGTGAAATAATAGGGCTAAGGGATGTTTGGTTTTGACGTTATATTGAGAGAATGTGTCCCATTTTGGTAGACCGATTATTTTTCTTGACCGATATTAATTTTAAACATACGCTATGGAGGATTGCAATATCACGTTTTAGGTTGAACTATCTGCGCGAAACTTTCCGTGGGATTTTTGGGGTGAAAGCTACAATATAAGATAAAAACTTGATACACTTATCGAGTCACCCCTATGGACTACTAGCATTCCAATAATTACCACGATGTTGTGTCAGGAGGAGGATCGACACATTGGTAAAATGTTGCACAGATCTGTGTAACAAATCCACAACATTGTACTTTGGACACCAATAATTGGTATAAAATGCGATCATTTGTCTATCAAATACAGTATTGTGTCATTTGCCACAAAATTAATTGGTAAAATGTTACCGATTTGTCGATCATATTCCCTCTTGAATCAACCTCGGTAATGGTTAAGTATTGTAAGAGGGGATGAATTGCCAGCGATGCGACGGAAAGGTCCAAGGTGTGTGTTCACAGATGTGAACATTGTCTCATTTATTTTTTAAAAGAAGATTAATTTTTGTTTACCCAAATATTACCCTTTTTGATATTTGAATAATTACGTATCGCATGATTATAAGTATAGAATTTCTTAAGAAAAGCAGTTTCTTTCATAATCAAGGAGCGCCGTGATTATCGCGGCGAACCATGCAAGGTCTCTAAATCTTAACAGCATTTTTTACCAAACATGATTTTGCGTCATTATCAAATTATTGTCATCTTTTATTGGTCAAAATGCAATCAACGCCTACATATGATAAAGTAATTTACAAAATTACAGAGGAAAATAAGGAAATTAAAATTTAAATAAAAACGAACTGCCAATTGATCTGACAGGTGATGCATTTTGGAACGTTATTTTTTTCCTCAATTTTAAATTAAGTTCTAAGATTGTTATGGGCTTGTAACTGTTTTAAGGCACAATGTTATATTTTCTTAATTACATGAAATGTTTATGTCATAAATCAATTACGTCTGGATATTTTCGTGACAAACAGAGCATGACGACGATGTTCATCACTTAATAATTTATATACACTAAGAGTCAATAACGTCTCAATTCCCTTGGCACTTGGTAGAACTCAACAAATTCTATTCACCAGTGTGTTCAGTAAAAAAAACACCCTTGGTTGTCGGTCCGGGATGTAAGACTGGCGCTTTCAATCAAGACTTTGTACAAGAGGTTTGTAGGTGAGACAAAGCCAAATTGCCCATAAATAGGCAATACTTCCGTATCAATTATGCTCAATTAAAAAAATAAATGGGGTCTGTGGGTGAAAATATTCGAAAATTTCGCGGTGTTCTTTACAAAAATAAGTCTTTGTTTGGAGAGTGTCCCCTCCCAGGGTTATTGGTATCATCATGAACATGATGAATGGTATCATATTCAGTCTCGTCTCCGAACAGCGAAGGTCAGTTTATGTTAGTTCACATAACTCATTTCACTGAATTGAATTTTGCGGGACGAAAATATTGCAGCTCATATAGTCCATGTACAGCGTGTCTCACTAAAAAGTTCACATTTTGGCCTTTTTTTTTATTTCAAAGGTGAACAAGTGCACGTGCAGCAAGGAGTCGGAATTACAATTTTCCTTTTCCTTTATCGATTGTTTGAATAGAAATCAATTGCTTTAAACATGAAAGCAAATTTCAGCATTAGCCCATGACATACTTCTAGTGGCAGTTAGCGATTGATGCTGTAGAGCATGCGCAGTGGCGTTTTTTTTTTTTTTTTTTTTATGAAGTGACCGTTTGTACAGTGCCTATGGAGAAAGACCCAAATTCGTCCCCTCAGAAAATGTCTCGGTGTGCCCCCTTCTGCCCCCATTTGGAAATGTCTGGTTACACCACTGAGCATGCGCAACACCCGATCTGTTGCGCGTGCTCCAGAGCGTCAATCGCTAAATGCGACTAGGAGTATGTCATGGGCTTGAATTCTTTGCACGCTGGGCAATTCTGTATACATGTAAGTTATAACGCATAAGTCAGTAGTGGCATTTGAGATGGCTTTCCAAACATTTGTAAGTCATTTGGGACGCCATCTAAAACGAATAACAAAGGCTAGGGCATCTTTGAACTCATTTTCACGCTGATTCTGAATATGCTCATGAAAATAAATAACTTGGAAATGTTTATAACAAGAAAAGACAAAATTGACCTTAAATCATCTTTGAGCGAGTATACACGTCTACCGCATGCAAAGAGTTAAAGTTATGGTGTTTTGATAAACGTTTGGTTAGATACATATCCAAAAGTAAATTCCTTCTCTTGTAACTCACTGAAACTTCCTTTTTACAGGTCCATGACCCGATTGTTAATAACCTCGACCGCACAGAACCCCAGATTTTACTCGAGGTGGTCGTGATGTTGGTGTCTAAAGAAAGCTGCTATTTTTCTTATTTACCCTGTGAAATCTTAGTGCTAAAAGATGTTTGGTTTGGATGTTATGAGAAAAACAGAGCCCCATTTTGGTCGACCAATGTTAATTTTACACAGTATTCTATGGACTGGTACAAATGAAAATGCTTCACAAGAACAAAGCTCGGGGACAAAGGTACCGAATTTGGTAATATTTTCGAACAAGTTAATGACCAATTTACTGGTGAGATACTCCAGTATATTGTAATACAACATATCTTAAAAGAATTTCCATCCTCTTCATAATCTAATGTGGATTATCATCTTGATGAAGCAGGTGTTATCTTCTCTTTTGATATTGGGAATATTTGGCATTCTTGTTTTCTTTCCCCTCTTTATAGGAAACACCATCCATCAAAGGACACGAAGTATCACAGCAAAAAGGCTGAAACAATTTAGTGTGTTGAGTTAAACCTTAGCCAACGTTTAAATGGACATTCCGTGATCTACAGAATCGTCTCCCGACTTCGCAATTTTGTATTTTCTATCCGTAAACGGACCTAAATTACAGCAGCGTTGTCTAAAGACAATGCATGTGATACACGCATATACTTCTTCTTGCGTATGAGGCAGCAGCTAATGTGTTGAATTTGGTGGAGCCAGCTCACTGTTGATTGGTTGGGGTTTGAGAGGTCTATATCCACCGGTGGACGGAAGGTAGGGCACTCATTGAGAATGTGATCCGCAGTCTGTGACGGAGAGCCACATTGGTAGGCTGGAGATGGTCGCAGCCCCCATCGGTGCATATTGCTGTTGAAACGACCGACTCCTGTGCGAATCCGGTTTAAGGTGACCCATTCATTCATGCAATTGCGTGGAAGATTGCTACCAGGTGGGAGTTCTGTCATAGGTGTGATAGTGAATTGGTCTGGTCTTGGAGTATCTTGCCAGGCAGTGTTCCATGTCTGTAAGATGTTGAATGGGGAGCTGGAGAGTTTAGCGGCGTGTCGACAGAAAGGTCGACGAGAGCACAGTCTCTGTCTGCCGAGCTGGTGTGATTCTTTGACAGTATTATGCAGCACGCGCTTGTTGTCCATAAGAGCCTTATTCACCAGTTGGGGCGGCATATTCAGCAGCGCTGTAGACCAGAGCCAGGTCGGTGGTGCGTAGAGTGCATGGAATAGCAAGTAGCACCTATGCAGACCCAGCAAGGCGGCACAGGAGATTATTCCTTGAAGATACCTTTGTACATACTGACTCGAGATGCTGTCGATAAGTAAGCTGCCGATCAAGCTTCACTCCCAGACAAGTTGGTGTAGTATAATTGTATGGCAGAGGCGCCCATTGAGGTTAATTTGGAGCTGGCGATGGGCTTCTTTGGTGTTAAGATAAAAGGCAGTAGCGGTGGTCTTAGCTTCAATCAGCTTGAGTCTCCAGGCCTTGAGATACGCTGCAAGTAGGGTCATATCTGCAGTAAGTGTACCTTCTACTTCAGTCCAGCTTCTGTCCGAGTGAAGGAGGGCAAGACCGTTGGCGTTGCCATATTGCCTAGATATTGTTTGAGGTAAGTCGCTCATATACAAGTTGAACAGCATGGGAGCCAATACTGATCCTTGTGGGACTCCGTTCCTCAGACGACGCAGTCGACTGCTCTGCCCATCACTGGTCTTAAGAACAAAGCTACGGTTTGAAAGCATGTTACATATGAATTGTACAAGGTGACGATATGGATCGTCCTGAGAAGCTTGAGTGTCAAGCCCTTGTAACACACGGTGTCATATGATGCAGTAAGGTCCACCAAGATGACGCTTGCCTTACGACGCTTTTCAAAGCTTTCCTCAATATCATTTGTGAGTTTTACAATCTGATGGACAGTGCTCCGGCAACAGCGAAATCCTGCTTGTCAGGCAGATGGGATTCGACGACTGGCTCCAGCCGGGCCAGGATCAGCCTCTCAAGGAGTTTGAAGGAAACACACAGTAGTGGGTGGTAGTTCTTGGGGTTGTCAACAGGCTTGTTTGGTTTGGGTAGTGCGATGATGATAGCCCTCCTCCAGATCTTGGGTAAGGACTGGTTGGTAAGGCAACATGTGTGGAACTCCTGGAGCCATTCAAGACATCGTGGGCCACAGTGCATCAAAAACTCCGCTGGTATATTATCAGGCCCCTGTGCTTTTCCACTCTTTAGTTGGCTGATAGCAGAGGTGAGCTCATCTAGTGAGAAGGGTTTAAAAGTGACCCGCCCACGCCAGGGGCTCGACGAAGTTTGGTGATCTCTTTGTTAACAGAGCGAGTGTGATCCTTATCAATATCGTTGAAACGACCATTTGCGAGGAATTGCAGACTTGTTCATGGGTATTTCATGATGGAATGATAAGTACACATAATTGTTTTGGCACCGACCTTTTCAAATCTGAAATCATAGCATGCAGTTGTGATTTGGGCATTGGGGGATTTCCATGCCTAAAAAAATGATGCTCCGTGGACAAGTCTGTTTTGCTGACTTATTGTTCAGTGAACCATACCTTGAGAACCACTTAACCAAAATGAACATTTTTTTTTCAGGAAAGATGCTCAATTACCCATTCTTTATGATAAAATAAAATCCACAGATATCAAATTTAAAAAAAATAAAAATATCACTTTCATTTTGGGTAAAGTTTTTATTGGGCCACCCTGTGAATCTGTTTAAAACAGTTTATAAGTATCGAAATGTAGAGCGCTTTGAGTTGTCTTTTAGCATTATTTCGTGTTTTTGAGATGATTATGTTGTTCAAATAAATTTTCTAAGTATAAAATATTAATATATGTGACAACAAAACACGAAACATAGAAAAAAATTTATTTTTTGGTCAAAATGACTTTATTATATACCATAAGTAGATAAATCAAGTATAACATTGTTCAAAATTAAACATCTTACAGTTTAAAAATCAAAATTACCACAATAAAATGCAACTTAGTATGTAAATAGTACATAGAAACACACGGACATAAAGACTTCTGGCCCCCCCAAAAAAACGCTTACCAAAAAATTAAAAAAAAACAAAGATCATGTTATCAAGTTACGAAAAGGTAATATATCTGGTGTCGTAACTCTTTTCAATATTGGAGTAGGACACACTGCCGATGATATGCCAGAAATCCTAAAACAATAAAAAGTGTAGCCAGGGCAAACTCCCCGTTGGGGCAGCTTCAAAAGTCAAACGCCTTTTAGAAGCGGTTTTGGCGGTTGAACCGTGTTTTATTGTTTAGAACAATATAAACCGGTTCCACCCGCAAGGAACCGCTTCCAACAGGCGTGCAAACAATGGTTAAGATTTGAAGTCTCCCTTTGCTAACAATCAACAGCTAGTGTTTTGTTTGTATTGAAACGAAATAAGATGTATGGTGCCGAAAATTTGAAAGTCAAAACAAGAGTTTTGGTGATTATTTTGGAAACAGTTTTCTTTCCAAATTTGGCCATCGTTTTGGTATTCATGCATTGACTGCCTTAAAGGGCTCACTCCAATTTTCAAGGATTTATAACACCAACGTATTACCTTATTGTGCCTTTTTTTATTTATTTATGTCAAGGCTAATCTAGGCATTAATTATGCCTAGTTATTATTAGTAACGCTGACGGATTGGCGCCAAGATAGCGATTAACCTCCCTTTTGAAACTGTGCAAGTCCTGGTTTGATGCTAAATGAGCAGGAAGGGCATTCCATAAGCCAACAGAGAATGGGAGAAATGATCTTCTGTGGGAGGCCATGTGACTTCAACAGACAAAGGTCATGAGACCTGACTGAGCGCCTAAGGCGAGGATCAACCGAAAGCAGCTCAGGTAGCAGCTGGCTGAGGAGATATGGTGCTTGTCCATAAAACATACTGTCAGGATACTTTAACCTCGGCACTGCCGGCCGATTTGGTTGGTCATTCATAAGGTCATATGATGTAATTAGCCAATAAGAGACCTGGTAAGAAAAGCTTAAAGATCTATACAGGTATTTTGGAAGATGAAATTTGTAAGTCATATAATGAGCCAACCAAAGATACTGTAAAAAAGATGGTAGATTTGAGGAGGTTAAAGTGAAAATGTACACCCTAATCAAATCAACGACAACTATCAATCTTGGAGAAATGGCTCTGCTATATTAATGGCTCATCCCAATTAGAAAAAGCAGAATACAGGGCATATCAAAAAGAAGTAAACAGTTTTGAAACTATCATAAATGTAGAATGTATGTAAATTTAGTATTTAGTCAGTTTAATTTGAGTTTCGTGTACATTGGTATCTTTTCAATCAACAGTCTCAAAATCAGCCATGTACGACAATCAATAACGATTTTCTAACTGTTTTTGTTACCCGAGCACAAATGCGGTTGTGCAAAACAATCATGGGTTCGAATGCGGGGTCGGCACAAGATAGTGCGCCTCCCCGCAGAAGATGAACTCTGACAGATCGCCTTGCAGAGTTATTTGGAGATCGTGTTATTGCCCTGAACCATCAAATCGAGTGGCCGCCACGATCTCCTGATCTGACTCCGTTAGATTTGTTCTTGTGGGGACACCTCATGTCCAGAGTTTTTACGACTCCTCCAGCAGACCTTAATGAGCTTCAGCGTAGAATCACGGCAGAGGTTGATGTTGTCAGACAGGACAGAACCTTAATCAGAATAACTGTGAACGCCATGCTGAGGAAGGCAGGTGTGTGCATCCGAAGAGGTGGAGGAAATGTGCAGCAATTAAGTGTGAGTGATTCGAAGAACAGATTTAACATATCAAAAGTACTGCAGCTGAATTGTTATGATTTTGATTAACTTTGCGCATCAGCATTTGTCTTTGGTTTGCGGAAATAGCCATAATTTTTTCATCGATTGTCACACTCCAATGATTTTGCACTTACTGAAAGAAAAGATATCTGGATACTAATTGCTGTAATCAAATATGCCAAATACATCATACATTTTCTTTTTTAGGATTGTTTATGACTGTTTACTTCTTTTTGATACGCCCTGTATTTGATTTCAAACCCTCTTAGAAAAAGCAGAATACAGGCATATCAAAAAAGAAGTAAACAGTTTTGAAACTATAATACAATGTAAATGGCATGCTCAAGTCTCCACAGAAAGTTTGGAATATTTTTTAACCATATATTTCTGAATTTATTTGAGAATAATGTGCATAATATGTAGATCACTACCAAACTGTCTTAAGGCTTAAAATGACACCTCATTTGGAAACCATACCTGTTTTGGGAGCGAAGTACTGGCCATTAGAAGGTGACAGGGTAAGAAGAAAATGTGCCAAATCTGGGCTCTCACTCAGTCCACTTAGCTATTGATCTGATCTCCCATTGGTACCATTATTAACTTGAATGCACCCCCTACACTCTGCCATGCATTTTGAATTGTATTGATGACAAAAGCATTGTGATTTAAAACAGGGTCTGATCAGGATGAATGCACAATGATTCTTCATGACCTCTTCTTCAAAGTGGTCATTTGATGTTGGTATTCTCACCTGAGCATCATCATGGCTAGGGTATCTGATGTGGCTAAAGCTAGGGCAATTGGACAGCTTGAAGCTGGTAAATCTCAGACAGAGGTTGGCACAAACTTTGGCGTTTCTCAGGGTATGATTTCGAAATTGAATGCCAAATTCGTGACACAGGGAAGTGCAAGACAGACCAAGAAGCGGGCGCAAGAGGACCCACTCCACAGAGGATAGGTTTCATCACCATGTGTGCTCTGCGGAACAGAAGAATCACAGCACCTGAGTTGCAGAGACAACGCTATGGCAGAGATCTTTCTCAACAAGCAATAAGAGACAGACTTCAAACAGCTCAATTGAGGCCAAGAGAACCTGCCCGGAATGCCTCAAATGACTTACCTTCACAGGTAGGCTCTTTTGCGCTGTGTAGACAACATCGCCAGAAAAGGTTGACGGCAGAGTCAAGTCTGGAGGCGACGAGGAGAACGATTTTCAGATTGCTACATTGAAAGAGCGTCAGCATACCACGGAGGAAGTGTCATGGTTTGGGCCGGGATTTCCATGACTGGAAAGACGAGACTGGTTTTGGCTGACTGAACACTTTAAATGCTGCTCGGTATCGTGATGAGATCTTGAAGCCAGTTGCACTACCATACCTTGGACCGAATTGCTGTATTGCAAGATGATAATGCTCGTCCACACAGAGCAAGGATAATTGATGACTTTCTTCAACATCATGGAGTAGAGCGAATGCAGTGGCCAGCAGTTAGCCCTGATCTGAATCCCATCGAAAATTTATGGGATCAGTTAGGTCATGCAGTCCGCAAAAGGGTGGACCAGTGCAACAAACTTTGACACAGCTGCGTCGAATACGAACAGGAATGAACGCCATTCCCAGGACAGAGTGAGGAGATTTGTGAGCAGCGATGAGAAAGAGATGCCAGGCTGTCGTTGGGCATACGGGGATCAACTCCTGTAGGGTAAGGTTAATTACTCATCTTGTTTTACATTGCCTAACTGTCTTTTCTGTTCATGTCATGAGGTATTGAAGAACCACAGCTAATAGCGCTTTTCAGTCCAGATTTGGCACACTTTCTTTTGACCCGTACCTTATACGGGCAGTAACTTCGCTTCAAAACCAGGTTGGTCGCAAAATTAGGTTTCCATTTTAAGCCTAAAAGAACAAGCTTTGTGTGATAACTAAATTATTTTGCACATTATTCTCAAATATAAATTCAGCAATATATGGTTAAAAATATTCCCCCAAACTTTCTGGGGGACTTAGTATTTAGTCAGTTTAATTTGAGTTTCATGTCCATTGGTATCTTTTCAATCAAATCAGTCTCAAAATTGCCATGTAGAAATCAATAAAAGATTTTCTAACTGTTTTTTGTTAACCCGAGACACAAATGGCGGTTGTGCAAAACACTCATGGGTTCGAATGCGGGGTCGGCACAAATATTGCGCCTCCCGCAGAAGAGAACTCTGACAGATCGACTTGCAGAGTTATTTGGAGATCGTGTTATTGCCCTGAACATCAAAGCGAGTGGCCACAACGATCTCATGAGTGACTCCGTTAGAACTTGTTATTGTGGGGACACCTCATGTCCAGAGTTTTTACGACTCCTCCATCAGACCTTAATGAGCTTCAGCGTAGAATAACGGCAGAGGTTGATGTGTCAAACAGGACAGAGCCTTAATCAGAAGAACTGTGACAGCCAGCTGAGGAAGGCAGGTGTGTGAATCGATAGAGGTGGGGAAATGTGCAGCAGCAATTAGTGGTGAGTGATTCGAAGACAGATTTACCTATCAAAAAGTACTGCAGCTAATGGTTATTGATTTTGATTAACATTGTGGCACAGCATGTCTTTGGTTTGCGGAAATAGCCATAATTTTTTTCATCGATTGTCAAACTCCAATGATTTTTCACTCATGAACGAACAGATATCTGGATTACTAATTGCTGTAATCAAGTATGCCAAATACATCATACATTTTCTTTTTTAGGATTGTTTAGGATTGTTTACTTCTTTTGATACGCCCTGTATGATCTTCTAAACCATCTTTTATGAATAAAATGATATGGCACCTAAATATAACTGAGGGAAAGGTAAATGATTTTCATTCAACTTTATCATAATTGTAAATTTACAATATTTAAAAATTTTAAATTAGTTTATTAGATTGCAGTTTCTGTCAATTTTTAAACATGTTTCAAAAATATTTCAACAAATAATAGGAGAAATCGTAAAAAGATGAATAGGCTCTGTCCTGTCTGACGATATAAACCTCTGCCGTGATTCAACGCTGAAGCTCATTAACATGATTAAGGTCTGCTGGAGAAGTCGTAAAACTCTGGATTTGAGACTTCAGGAAAGGCAAGTTGCAGCTTGACTCAGCTTTGCATCCTTTTGGAGAAATAAAATCTAACATTCGATAGAAGATAAGCTACACAAAGTAGCAATTGACAACACTTTTTAATAGGCATATATCACTCGTTTTAACGTGGCCTTATTGAAAGCATTGTAAAAAATAACTTGGTGACACTTCTCATACAGGTCCAAAATAACAAACGATAGATATTGTTTTTGTTGTGCCTGTTTGTATATATTATTTTTTATGACTTGTACTTATTTTTAAAGAATACAATTAAATAATCAACTCATTTGTTTAATCAATATTTTACATTTTCCTGATTGCATGTAAGCTATGATCTTAGATTTGTATTTTGTCTTATACATGTTTTTTCAGTATTAATCGCCCTTACTTACACAGAACACCATCTACAAACATAACGCTACTCACTGCAAATATCGAGAGGCGGGCATACGTGCTGCGTACAGGTATACCCGTCAAGTTAAGGTTTTACTTTGTCTTCGTCTTTCCGTCTTTCCATTTTGAGACGTAGAATAAAACAAAAAGTTAGCAAAGCCGAGTCAAGCTGCAACTTGTCTTTCCTGAAGTCTCGTCTGCAAAATCGACGATATTAGTGTCTTCCTAAAAATGCACCTGAAATCCCATAGGATCCTACGGGAACTGTATAAGAAAAATTACAAAAGGAGAGAAATTTACTTCCTACATATCGTCGCTGGGCGGGAAAAACCTCATATGTGCATTTGACCTTTAAAAGCAAAACCTCACATGTAGTAAAAACGGTCACATGACAAAACCTCATATGTAACATTTTCGAGAGACACCAAAAACTAAATAATTTGCTGTAATGCCATGCACAAGAAAGTTTTTTTTTTTTTTTTTTTTAAAAAATAACTTGGTGACACTTCTCATACAGGTCCAAAATAACAAACGATAGATATTGTTTTTGTTGTGCCTGTTTGTATATATTATTTTTTATGACTTGTACTTATTTTTAAAGAATACAATTAAATAATCAACTCATTTGTTTAATCAATATTTTACATTTTCCTGATTGCATGTAAGCTATGATCTTAGATTTGTATTTTGTCTTATACATGTTTTTTCAGTATTAATCGCCCTTACTTACACAGAACACCATCTACAAACATAACGCTACTCACTGCAAATATCGAGAGGCGGGCATACGTGCTGCGTACAGGTATACCCGTCAAGTTAAGGTTTTACTTTGTCTATAAAACAAAATAAAACAAAAAGTTTGCAAAGCTGAGTCAAGCTGCAACTTGTCTTTCCTGAAGTCTCGTCTGCAAAATCGACGATATTAGTGTCTTCCTAAAAATGCACCTGAAATCCCATAGGATCCTACGGGAACTGTATAAGAAAAATTACAAAAGGAGAGAAATTTACTTCCTACATATGTGAAGTAGTAGTAGTAGTAGTAGTAGTAGTAGTAGTAGTAGTAGTCGTAGTCGTAGTAGTAGTAGTAGTAGTAGTCGTAGTCGTCGTAGTAGTAGTCGTCGTAGTAGTCGTAGTAGTAGTAGTCGTAGTAGTAGTCGTAGTAGTAGTCGTAGTAGTAGTCGTAGTATAGTCGTAGTAGTCGTCGTCGTAGTAGTAGTAGTTGTTGTTGTTGTTGTTGTGTTGTTGTTGTTGTTGTTGTTGTTGTTGTGTTAGCAGATGTGTAGTGGTGAGAAGGGTGATGAACCTCATAATAAAGATTAAAGTGGTTATCAAATAATTTTGCAACTCAGATAAGTCGCCACAAATCTACGGGCTATAATTTCTTTACACTGAATATAAAAAGGTCGTTTTGTAAGCAGTTCAAACACAACTGTGATTGCAGAGTTTACCAAATATATACAAAGGTTTACAGTGATCAGACGGTTCCCTGGTTTTCCGGTAGCATCTTTAATGATTAAAAACAATATAGAAAACATGCACAGAGCATAACTAGGAGTTTGTAGAAACCTATTGGATGTTTCTACCTTGATATACCATACATATTGTGAATTTCTGTCCTTCAACAATTACGTTAGATTCTTTGATGCAACATTTGAGTAATTATGACACCGGTGAGTGCACTGTTCTTTTGGCGTACCGAATGACTGAATGATTTCAAATCTTTTGCAATATCATGTGAACTGGGATTCATTGCTTCTACGTACTTATGTATTGAATTATATGAGGCTAGGTATTGTTATGTGACAACGTATAGCATTTCCACTTTTAATTTCCCGTTGTCAATCATAACCCGTCGATGTCATTCATAGCTAAGTGAAAATGTGTGAAATATCCTTATATATTTAAAAATAAATCATTGAAATTAAACATTTGGGCATTTTACATGGCGCTTTAGAACAAGTTTGATCCGAGGCAATCTGGATTTTAGGACACACTGTGAATAGTACGCACCACAGTGTTATTGCACAGGAATGCATGTTACTGTCACGGTGGGTACTTTACAAGCTGTTTGAGTATTATGTCATCCAGGTATAAAGCGCAGTCATTTGTGTATGATCTCGCTTTAAGGAATTCGGATAGGTTGGTTTTAAGTGTATCTTTGATCGCCAATTATAAGAAATAGCAATAGATGAATTGCATATAGTCCATTGGCCGAGCAAATTTTCGGTACCCCGAAAAATGGCAAAACGACACTTATTGTCCAGCTTTGGTATACCATGGCCTAAACAAAAAAACATGATAGCATTTCTGGAAAGGTAGCTATAGCCAGGTAGAGGATAACCAAGGATAACACAATTTTAAATTGCTTTCAATCATGTTGGAAAGTATACACACATCTATTTGTTTGTAATATCAGCGGCCTAAAGGCTTGGAGTTACAGGGGATTAAGTAGAGACCCGTCCTGTGGTCTCCCTGTCAGTAACTGCTCACCAGCGCAGGCCTTTTCTAAGGTCTGCTTTGACTATAGCTGCATTGAATGTGGAGGGTTTTTCTAATGCAAAAAGTAACACCATTGCTGATAATGTGTAACAATATCCAATGCGTTGTCCTATGTCTGCAGGAAACCCACAAAGGAACTGATAGTTGAGGTTGAGAGGCCACACCGACAGTATGTGTCGGAGAGGATCTTCCAGGAAAAGATCAAAACCTGACACACCTTAAAGCAATATTAGCACATTTTTTTGAAGAGCGCCCCCAATTTTTCAAAAATTTGGACATTTTTACACGGTTGTATTGGTAACTGGCTAGTAAACTATACCTGTGAATGGTTAAGCTCGAAAATGTCTATGTGTCACAAACGAAGGAATTTTGTACTAGAATAATTATTATCGGGGATCCCCGATAATAATTCAACGGCTGCTGGAAACGGCCTTCCAATGTGAAATAGCCGGGAAATAGCGGCCATGTACGTGTCTACGCTCATCCATTAGTTGTTTTAATAGTTCAGGCAAGTCATGTTAGAGGTTATTTTCTCGAGGTGGCACTATTTCATCATGGACGGACATAAACGTAGCATTTCCAGCTCTGCCGTCAAGTCCAATCTGGGATTCCGATTCTAATTACAAAATCGCTTATTTTGTGATAAATACGCATTTTTTAGCATTCTCGTTCGCAGGTATAGTGTCCTAGACAATCACCAACGTAACTGTGCAAAAATATCAAATTTTAAAATTTGAGGGCGCTCTTCAAAAAAATGTGCTAATATTGCTTTAATTGAATCCACCGATATGACCCATAACAGCAAGAAAGCATGGTCTACCATCACAAAGCTTCGAAAGTTGCCCACCAATTGTTTTTAAATGACAAGTGCAGTAAGAAGCCCAAGAAGATCAAACTAGACCGTATGCATGGTCTACCATCAGAAAGCTTCGAGTTTTTTTTTTTTTTTTTTTTCGTCCTGTGGTCTCCCTGTCAGTAACTGCTCACCAGCGCAGGCCTTTTCTAAGGTCTGCTTTGACTATAGCTGCATTGAATGTGGAGGGTTTTTCTAATGCAAAAAGTAACATCATTGCTGATAATGTGTAACAATATCCAATGCGTTGTCCTATGTCTGCAGGAAACCCACAGAGGAACTGATAGTTGAGGTTGAGAGGCCACACCGACAGTATGTGTCGGAGAGGATCTTCCAGGAAAAGATCAAAACCTGACACACCTTAAAGCAATATTAGCACATTTTTTTGAAGAGCGCCCCCAATTTTTCAAAAATTTGGACATTTTTACACGGTTGTATTGGTAACTGGCTAGTAAACTATACCTGTGAATGGTTAAGCTCGAAAATGTCTATGTGTCACAAACGAAGGAATTTTGTACTAGAATAATTATTATCGGGGATCCCCGATAATAATTCAACGGCTGCTGGAAACGGCCTTCCAATGTGAAATAGCCGGGAAATAGCGGCCATGTACGTGTCTACGCTCATCCATTAGTTGTTTTAATAGTTCAGGCAAGTCATGTTAGAGGTTATTTTCTCGAGGTGGCACTATTTCATCATGGACGGACATAAACGTAGCATTTCCAGCTCTGCCGTCAAGTCCAATCTGGGATTCCGATTCTAATTACAAAATCGCTTATTTTGTGATAAATACGCATTTTTTAGCATTCTCGTTCGCAGGTATAGTGTCCTAGACAATCACCAACGTAACTGTGCAAAAATATCAAATTTTAAAATTTGAGGGCGCTCTTCAAAAAAATGTGCTAATATTGCTTTAATTGAATCCACCGATATGACCCATAACAGCAAGAAAGCATGGTCTACCATCACAAAGCTTCGAAAGTTGCCCACCAATTGTTATTAAATGACAAGGGCAGTAAGAAGCCCAAGAGATCAACTAGACCGATGCATGGTCTACCATCAGAAAGCTTCGAGGGAATCCAATAGAACCTCCACAGCAGATATAGCGGCGACCCTGGTTTCACTCGCTCCTTCAACATGGACGAACTGGAAACCGGTATTGCTAAACTTCAACCAGGAAAAGCAGTAGGCCTTGACAACATCTCAACTGAGCAGCTGAAATACTTCGGCCCAGTAGCAAAGGAGTGGCTTCTTGAGCTCTACAATTGCGGCCTTATTTCCCACAGGTTCCCAAAGATCTGGAGGAAAGCAAAAGTTATGGCACTCCTAAAGTCTGGGAAAGATCCATCTAATCCCAAGAGCTATATACCAATATCACTCCTCAGCCATACCTACAAGCTCTTTGAACGTCTCCTGTTCAACCGCATCGCACATGTGATAGACGAACACCTCATACCAGAATAAGCAGGTTTCCTGCCAGGCAAATCAACAACAAGTCAAGTACTCAACCTAACTCAACCCAGGATGGTTTCGAGAAGGGTTTGGTAACCGGGGTCGTGTTCTTTGATCTATCAGCAGCGTATGACACTATTAATCACAGATGCTTACTCCATAAGATCCTGGAACTCACCAAGGGCACGCTTGACTGAGCTCATCCAAGGATTGCTCGCAAACAGGGGGTTCTCGCACCTCTTCTTTTCAACATCTATACCAACGACCAACCTAAGAGTGCAGGAACCTATCGTTTTATCTATGCAGATGATCTTGGAATTAGCGCACAAGATGAAGACTTCACAGTTGTCGAAGAGAGACTCCGAAGCTTTGGATGAACTCACTCCTTATTATGAGGAAAACCACCTACGTGCAAATCCATCCAAGACACAGATGTGTGCTTTCCATCTACGCAACCGTGAAGCCAAACGTCAGCTTAAAGTAACCTGGTCTGGAACACCCGAGGAGCACTGTGATGATCTTGTCTCCCTAGGAGTTACCTTGGACCGCACTCTCTCTTATAAGACCCATATTCAAGAAGACGAAGAGTAAGTATGTTCATGCAATAACATCTTGAACAAACTCACTGGCACAAGATGGGGTGCTCACCCACATATCTTAAGATCGAAGGCACTTGCCCTGTGCTACTTATGTGCAGAGTATGCTTGCCCTGTATGGAAAGATCAACCCATGCCAAGAAGCTTGATCCAGCGTTAAATGCCTCCTGCCGGCTCTTATCACAGGATGTCTTCGTCTCACTCCAACGGACAACTTATACATCCTAGCTGGAATTGCTCCACCAGACATCCGTCGTAGTGTAGCAAGCTCGCAAGATCGTAGCTGCCAAGTATCTAATGTGAAGCACAGAGACCAGTTGCTAACCGCCTTAAATCCAGAGATAGTTTCTTAAGCAAGGTCAAACCCCTTGAAACAGTCTCTAAGGAGTTTAAGAGTCGCCTTGTGGAAAGAAAGACTTGCTATCAACCAAGTAACATCTAATGGTACTGAACCTGATGAGCATCTTCCACCTGGAGCTGACTCCTCATGGGCTGAATGACAATGTCTCAACAGATTGAGAACCAGAACCAACCGATCTTAGGTTCCTTGCAGAAGTGGGGCTACCTGGAAGCAGATCAGGACACTACCTGTAATTGTGGAACAGCACCACAGACATGACAGACAATGGAACACTTCTTGGTCTGCCCAATGCTGGAGCAAACAATGCACAGACAAGGACCTTTCAGAATTCAGTAAAGCAGCTATACATTGTACACGCCTCTGGCTGGATCATATTTGAGAAGCAATGTGTTTGGATACGATAAGAAAAAGAAGTTGTACAGGGGTCAAAATATCGTGCTCCTTTCGTATATAAAGTGACGCAAATCATTGATGGAGCTAATAGGTTTTAAATAAGAAATAGTTTTGACGACTTTAAATGTTTGATTAGCAAAACAGAGGGCAAATCAGATTAACGTCCATTGCATTCTATGACATATGGTTTATGTTTCAGACCCATGACACCCATATATCGCGGTAACTAAGCATTACAGAGACTACAAACTATTCCTTATTTGAACCATTTTAGCCAAGTAAATGACTTGGCAAAAGCAGAGCTACTTTCATTTTTTACCCCCCTTGTACAAACCCAATTGACCTTTTTTCACTATTTTTGTTGTTTTTACTCTGTATCTGTGAAACAGTAAAGTGTAGATAGTGCAAATTCGAGTGCAAACTATTGCAAACCTCATGATCCGTATACTTTCATCTTAAACACTTTCTAATAATAACATTGATAATTGTGAAAAATACACAATTGAGATTGTAATGCCTTAAAGGTGGGTGACTCGATCGACATCCTCCCCCCCCCCACTTTACTCCACCGAAAATCAGATTTTGGTAGTAGATATGATGAAGCGTCATATTTAAGTCCCAGGTCCCTTTTGACGTTTTAGACATTTATATGCAGTTAAGGGACGTTAGGGATGTAGTAGAGTACCGTGGCAGTCTCCATAGAAGAAGATCTGATATAATCTGGTCCTTGGCTGGAAAGCAATGTCCAGCGAACTGAGCTTCCCTCTGTGCCACAATTGTATTGATGGGAGGTATATTAATATGGATTTTATGTTTGGTAGGATGTTTCTTCTAGGATATGGTCTCAACTCACATGAGTAGCCTGGTACAAGTGCCATTCAACTGTACGATGCTTTCCACACAGGGCTAGAAGAAGCATTATAGTTGCTTTGGTGTCGTCAGACTTCCATATGATATCAGGCACTCCTTTTCTTGTCAATGAGTGCTTCCTGCTATGAAGTAAGTTGCACCCCGAGATATTTAAAATATTCTACTTTTTAATAGTTGTGCGAATACGAGAATGATCTACTTGGCCATGGGATCAAAGGAAATAATGTTAATTTTGATTACATACTTCGCCGAAGTAAACCATTATTCCACTATAAATACTAATAGATATTATAATTCCAATTTATTGGGTATGTCAATCGTAAAGGTTGCACATTTTTATGAAAAAGAATAAAATGCCATCTCAATTTCTTTTCTGAATATCAGTGACCAAGGGACATTCACTATGGTACATTGACTCAAGCAAATAATGGCGCTATTGATAAGTAAATCCATCCGGTATGTAGCGGACAAAGCACTTCAGATTTCCTTTTTTTTATTTGGAACTGCAGAGCCATTATTATTGTCCATGCAGTTGAAAATATTCCTGGTGTTATAACCGCCCAGTTTAGATTGAGCTGGCCTCGTTCGCGATTAAAATAATCTTTGAGGTTCTACTGTGAGTTCAATAATTGTGACTGTATATTTCATCATTTATTAATGAATGTGAACAAAACTCATGGTAGATATGTCGCTTGGTAAGCTGTGACCTAACATCTTTGTGCATTAGCAAGATCCATAACTTATCTGGACCTCATTTCTATTCAATTTACCAGCATGTTTTTAGAAGAATACAAAAGAAGAGGGTCTAGCGACCTATGCTAACAACGCGGTAGATTGAATAGAAATGGGGTTATGCGCCAAGTTACTGCAAGTTAAATTTTGTTTTTGCACAAAGAAGTTAGGTCACAGTCTGCCAAACAAATTTCTTTCGTGAATTTTGGTTCATCTTTGTTTCCTTTTCGGAAAAATGATGAAATATACGGTCAGGGTTAATTGAACGCACAGTAGAAGCCCAAGGTTTATTTATTCCTGAAAGAGGACAAGTATCTTGTGCTTTGCGTCATGAAAAATAGCTCAATATTAATCGGGGTGGTGATAGCTGCTGAAATCCTTTCAACTGCATGGGTAATAACAATAATGGCTCTGTACTTCCAGGTAAAAAGTAATTTGAAGTGCTTTTATCCTCTGCATACCAAGCGGATTTACTGGATATCAACAGTGCTATTATTTGCTCGAGTCAATGCAGCGTGATGTACATCTACTGGTCACTGATATTAAGGTAAAGAAATTGTGATGACATTTTTTTCATTTTCAAACAAATGTACAACTTTTGGACTTGACATAACCCAGACTATTGAAAGGTATAACATTTAAATTATACCTCTTCATTGAGAATAATGCATTCTGTCTTCTCTGTATAGTCCCACTTTAGCAGCTGACTTCAAGTTTAGTAGTAGAGTTGGGCAGATGGCATCAGTTCTGCGGTCAATGCATCATTGTCAGCAGATCAAACTTGGGTCATTATACAAACACTGAAAACGCCATATGTAATAAGGTAAAGGTCAAGTTCAAAGTACATCTCAGGTGAATATGTCAAATTCTTTCATCGCAAGTTTAAGTCCAATTGCGTCTAATCTCAGGATACTTTTACGAACGACCTATGTGGGACCTCAGTCCTATTTTTTAAAAATATTATTTTAATTAAGAATGATCTGAGACATAAATTGGTCGGAACATGTGTGTTGTCTTAAATCATTCAATGATGGCGTGGGTATACTAGTAAAAGGCCACATTTCTTGAAAGTAAGGACCCACCAAATTAATAGATCCGTTTTTTTTTTTTGTGGAGGGGTTTGCTTTTCTTATTATGATACAATTTTTTAGTTTATCTTTGTTCGAAGCTGGTATTATAATCAAGTTTTGTTTTGAACATTCGAACATAAAGATATAGATGTGATACAAAAATGAGAAGAAGAATCCGATCTCTTAGAGCAGGAGCAGAATATCAATCGGGGCCTTATTGAAGGAATTCGTTAACTCCCACTACAGAAAAGGTTTGGGACACATTCGGTGTTCGTATGACCTTACATCAATGCAGGAGGTGTACTCTCAAATTGTGGCTATCACGTTTCAATAGGGCCCAATTTAGTTACACAGGGGTCAACTTTTAAAATGCCCCAATCCTGTTGACAATGTATGCCATATTGCCATCTAATTCATAAGGATATCCAAAAATGTATAGTTTGTACACCTATGACCATTGGTTTTGGAGTTATAGGGTAAAAATGGCCTAAAATGGTACAAAAAAGGTCAAAGTCTCAATTGTACAGGGTAAAAGATAATCTGATGATATTTTTAAATACTTGCATTATTTGCCTGAGGTAGAGGACTCCCAAACGTATACGTTTTGTCGCATTAACATGATAACATATACACTGCAGATGGTACAAAATATTCCTTATTTTTGAGCATTAAGCTAGATGACAAACTTCTAGCTTGTTCAACAAAATTGAGCAACTTTGAGGTTGACCCCTGTACAAATAGAAATTGACTTTTTTTAACATTTTAGCATTTTTACCCTATAACTCCAAACCAGGGTCATAGATGGTACAAAACTATACATTTTTTTGATCCTTATGACTAGACGGACCATATGGCATACATTAACACATGATTGGACATTTAAAGTTTGGACCCCCTGGTCAACTTAAATTGGCCCCTATTGAAAAAAGTGACACCACAATTTGAGGTACTACCTACCTAACGTTGATGATGAGGGTCCATACTAACTACAAAGGTGTCAAACATTTCCTGTTAGTGAGAGGTAAACGCTGATGTTTGACCTGGGTCTTAGCTCCTCCACTATCTGCCTCCTCTCTTCTCTTTTATTTTGTTTTAAAAGACACGTTTTAAGGCAAAATTTCTTCCACAAAAGTGCAAAATACATGGGAGAGCAAATAAAATGATCGTGTGTCTTAACGTTCATAACCCTGCATAATTCGATACCCGAAATAATAGCTTGAATAGGACAATCATCCGGGTACTTTTTGCTCAATGAGTTTAAACTGGCGCTTGGGTCAGGAATGAAGAAAGGTACGACGCTGAGCTATAAAGTACCCGGATATTAATGGTCTAATTTAAGCTGTACATGCGCAAATCATCTATTGGAACAGAACCACGAGAAAAATCTCTAAATATGAAATAAATGACGTTTGCGCACCGAGAGGTCTTTATGTTTTTGTCAACTAAAGCTCTCCGTTTTAATCTTTTGAAAACCGAGTGACACCCCACAAAAAATGATATGCTTTTTGGTTATCAATCAATCTCAAGTAGAAAGTCATATTATATTACCATCTGGCTTTAGTAAGTTTAGAGGAAATGTTAACGACATGAGTTATCTTAATCCATCCCACTTTGGTATATTAACAGAAGATGTTGTACAATGGAAAGATTATTATAGACCAGCAGCCCGATACCTTTGGTTTAGATGAATGTAGGTACCACTACCTTAAACACTGGGAGTGTATAGGGGTTCACCTGAAATGACAGCAATGGGAGTCGCGGGTACCACGGTGGGTGCAGTCCTGGGGGTCCCCAAAGGGCCCAAAATGGTGCTGAATATAGATGATAGAGGTACCACTTAAATCCACAACCATAGTGTGGCGCATTACCACGCCTATATCAGCAGCACAAACTACAGACCATTTTCCCCGTTGGAAAGGGTCCACAGACCCCACAAAGGGGACCCCATATGGGCGAGCTTAGATGAGTGAGTGTAACCAGTCGAAATAGTGTCAATTAATCATTTTTGAGTTTGTGAAGTACAAATGTGTTATACCAGACAAAGCGTCAGTTGGACCACAGGACCAGACACTATCAAAAATGCCGCCTAAGGCTCTTCTGTCCACCTAAGCTGGCCTAGATATTGGGGGTACCACTGAAATAATTGTCAATGAATCTAGTAACCTCAAGAATATAGAATGACTTATGACAGAACAATATCTGCTACCTTAGGCCTACAGACCCCCCCCCCTAATGGACCCTTGGGCTCAATCTAGGCTAGGCCTAATATTAAAGATACCAGCTAAAACAGGTTTAGATGATCAATTACAGTGGCTAAGAATACAAAATAGCCACATACCAGAATAGTACTACATTGTCTTGTTTTCCACCAATTCCCGTTTCCATAAAAAGGGGTGTGGTAACCCATAATGCCGCATATACGCTCTAGATTAATGTAATTGTATTCCCCAATTTAAATTTGAATTATTTAAAGTACAATTTAGCCCAAAGGCAACATGTCCAAATTGACATTTTGTTTCCCAAGCTATTTTTATATAGTCCAGGTTATTTTAAAGTTTACTATGGCACGTGCTGAGGAAGGAGGAGGAGCATGTTTTTAAAAGGGCTTTTGAGTTTGAGGTGGGTGGTTTGAGGAAGAGGGGCCGACCAAAGAGGACATGGAGAAGCAAGTGGAGGAGAAAGTAGGAAGGGTTGGGTTGAGGATGGGGATTCGTGAAATCGGGCGAATGGGAAGGAGGGAGTAAGGGCGATTGCTACGAAATGTGAGGTGATCCGGCCACCCCCGGGTTGCGGGGACAAACCGGATTTAAAACTTTGGTTTTACTACTCACTACTACTACTAGTAATGTATTTTTAAAAAGAAAATTATCTCAAATAAATCCCCCTACTCTTTATACTAGCTAACTACTAACTAAAAAAACCAAGTTTAATCCGGTTTTATTAATCCCCGTCCACGGGGGTGGACGGATACACCGCAACATTCGCAGCAACCGCCCTTACTCCTTCCTTCCCTTCACCCGATTCAATGCATCTCCATCCTCAACCCAAGAATACAAAATCCCCATATCATAATAGTACTACATGCCTTGTTGCCACCATACCTCCATAATAAGCCTTTTGCCCCAATTAGGCTAGTAGGTAGGGGGCCTATTTCAAGATACTTTAACTGATCGGTGTTAGGTTTACGGCTCACATGAACAACCACAACCTTGGCTTGTGAATCGAAGTGGATTCAAGGCTGAATTAAAAACCTACATTGTCTACTTCCACCACGAGACGATTTCTTCTCTGAAAAA
>JAMKCH010023171.1:0-20870 GCA_023653785.1 Ophioderma brevispina
CAGCCGTAACACTTACTTGTCACTCACAGCCGTAACGTTTGTTTCCGTCGCTGCAAGCATGGTATGCGTTGTAAGACACGATACTTTGCTTATACACACTGCTAATTTAAGCGTTTTATCGTAGAACTGGATGTAGAGACTGAAGTTAGGGACTTCCCCGAGCTCCCGGCATGCTCTTTGAGTGGTAAGAAACATGGCCGGCGGAAACAATGAACAAAATATCAGCTGTTTACGTGGGTTTCGTTTGGCGATTGAAGCCTGATATCGTGGTACCGAAAACCGACGTTAGCATCAAATTTGTGTAAGTATTCTTCTAAATTCAAATAGTTCAGTACTTTGGCTATTTCATAACTTACTTTCCTTTTCCCCGACGCTTCGTTTTGTACCTCCGGCAGTTCATTGTAAACTTGCAGTTTTTGGCATCGAATTTTACAATGTCACTCGTACAAGTAACATGAAGATGTGTTACGTTTACAGGTGACGTGCTGGGTTTGTTACTCAGTTGGGTAACATTTATTTATTTGTTACTTAAATAGGTGACGTTGACGTATTTGTTACTTAAATAGGTGACACTTTATTACGAACAAAAATTGAAAAGCAGCTTAGTCTGATGATCGGGTTCATGATCTTGGCCCGTGTTGCTACACTGATCATAGCGCTGCGACTGCCGAATTCGGAGATAGGGCAACTCACGATTGCCGTTGTTTAATTTTGATCAAAATTCAAAATTTTCATAAATGAAACAAATAAAAATACTTCTATACAAAATATTACAAATCAAATCATATCCAAAACATAGTAGGCTAAGGCTTGTCAGAATGTTATAAAACATCAAATGAGATCTCAAGCTCAACATGTATCATGTGATAATTATTTTCAAAAGAAATAAACATATGACCATGATAACTTCAAAGGCAAAGTTTCATTTGAGTTTTCCTCATGCATCTAGCTTGGCCTGGACCAGGTCACTTTAAAGGTGCAATGCTCGATTTGGGATGAATTTAGTATTCTGCCACCACTTAAAATTCGGCACCTTTAACATGCACTTTATTCCGTTAACGTTGACGAATTCGTAGCCTGTGGCAGAATACTAAATTCTTTCCCTAGATTTTTTGAGACCCATTGAGAAATGTAGTGATTTCGGATATTCTGTCGTGGAGTTTTCTCCATTTTGCGGAGATCTTGCCATTGCTAGGGCGTGTGCTGCAGCGTACGCACGCACGCCTGTTTGGATTGTAACACTCTCTCGTAATCATGGTAATAATCTGTAACTGTTTGATTAATAAAAAAAGAAGCTTATGCTGTAGCCTGTTGCTATGCTGGGTTCTTGTGATGGTTGTGTTAGAATATGACTTGGACATAATAAAATTGGTCACTCATACATTCCCTACCTTACAATGTATGGCTGCAGAAATGTCTTAAAAGTGAAAACAAAAGGCAATTTTGATTTGCTTCAATATAAAATCAGTGGCGTATATCCAATTTTTTTTCCAGGGGGAAGGGGGGGGGTGGGGCACATATTTTTTTCGGGGGCAATCATATATTAAAATTTGGTCAATATGCCTATGTTTTCACTCTTAATTGGTGCGTGTGAAGAAAATTATACAAAATTATAAATTTAACAATTTTTGTACCTTTGGGTTTGATTTACGGAAAGTCGTCAGTACAAAATCAGGATTTCCAATTTTTAGGGACAACTGATGTGCAAAATCTCTTGTTGTTCCTGTTTCTATGTACAGGTCTACAAGTTTCTTGCAAGACAAGCATCTTAGGTTAGATGTGGTTCAAAACTGAACAATCACGGGTGATGAACAATGCAAGCGTTGGCTTAATTTCAAGCTCACTTTGTCGGGTCCAACCACGCAAATTCAGTAACATCCAAATTATGACGCACAAAGGCTAATAATTTTAAGAAAATTTACATTAAAATCCCTAATTTGACAAAATTACAATCCCAAAACAATATTTTGTCACTGCAAAATAGTGTCTAAATTAAGTTCATTTTTTGGCATTAGGGCCAAAATGAGAAAATATTTTTTACGAGCCTATCCGATTGTGATTTGGTGTTTCCGTAAAATTATGAAGATCAAGAAACAAATTTCAGGCCTGCTAAAAATTAATGTCATGCACATGTGAGCTTTGAGACCAAAATACTTTATCATGTTTATTCGACTCGTTGATTAATTCACTCATTATGTTCTAATTTTTTTTGTTTTGTTTAATTTTAGGAATGCTTATGCATGCTACTGATGAGAGGAGAGAGAATGCCCCACATCAGAAAACCCATATTGCTCATTCACATAACAGTAGTGTGCTACATGTATCATTCATTTGAACTCCCAAAATAAAATTAACAGGTACGGATCCAATACTTGTGATTAACCATATAGGCCTACATGTACATGCAACTCCATTTGGAGTGCTAAAAATCAGCATGATAAATACATAAACATGCTTGTATGTATAAAGCAAATGTGCTGCTGTGCATATTGGATTATGCATACATTGTATATTGGTTAGGGTTGGCATGATTTCAAATCAATTGATTAAATTGATCATATATTATAAATCACAATTTAAAGGTGCTTGTTCCGATTTTCGTCTATTGTGTTCTGTACTTGATTAAGAGCCTGACACTTGTACACACTGACCATCAAGTACCGTGGGAAACAATCCTGTCACTGGTTTTGATGCTGGACGCGACAATGCATATAGTGCAACGCCCTATTCACTGCTGTGCTAATATTGATGGTTAACCACAAAAACGGTATTTTTTTTTTTATCTTGAGAAAGAAATGCATTTGAAAGCTGAAATTTCAGGACGACAATGAGAAAAATACGGCCTTTCAATTTTCATGTGATATCAAAATTGTTACTACTTCGGGTAAATCAGGGGGTCCCAAATACGATTGGAACATGCACCTTTAAATAACTGATTTAAATCAACTTTCATAATTTTAATTTGAGACAAAAAAATTAGTTCCTTTACTTTTTGGTATAACTTATAATTAAAGGTGTATTTTGTGATCCATCTTATTTTTTTGTGTGTGGTTAAGTAAATATGCATGCACGAAAAGGTTATTTACAAAATTTCAGTTGATTCTGATTGCGAGTTTTGATGAGCAAATATTTGTATCACGGTGCTCCATAGACCACTGTGTTGTAATTTGACCGTTTACAGAAAGATAGTACAAAATTAAGAAATTATTCAAAGGAGTTCGAATTTGCACTTAAGATTAGGTGCACATACTATACTATGCCTAATGGTTTAGATGATACTGACATAAAAATCTCAACTTTTCTTAGATACAAGGGTGGGGAGATGCTGTGGATCACAAAATGCCCTTTCCAGAGTTTTGCATGCTTGCAGTGTAAAAATGGCACCAAGGGACCCTAAAGACTTTATCCGTGATTTGTCTAAAAGGGTCAAAATATTTGAAATTTGCAGGAATAGCTTAAAAGTGAAGAGTAAGTCTGTAGAATTCTAATAAGTTACTTTTTACAACTGTAGAATTGACATAAAAGGAAGAAAATGTTAGTGTTCCAAGATATGATTCCCCATTCAAATACGTGTTGTAGCAAGTGTCCGTACGGACAGTAAAGACTTAATTTTCAGATTTTGTCCATATTGCTTCTGGTCTTATCATTTGCTGGGTATGTTAGGATACTTATACTTGTTACTTACATGCAAATATCTGATTTGTGATGATTTTTTTATTTTCTGATTTAGCAAATGCTGACAGTGCCTTTAACAGACTGTTGATGCCTCAAAATTAGGGGGTGTGATTATTAAAAGCAAATTTGGACCCATCTCAAAATATGGAGTGTACCTACCAGAACAATATGAGAATTTAAAAAAGTTGTGTAACCCAGGCTTTTGAACACGTCCCACCGGCAAAATTCTGCATCAAAGCCCACAGGAGACAAACTAATTTACTCATCAATGTGTTCACCTCAGAACACCCATTGTCGTGCAATTGCCACTGGGCCGCTTTCCTCTATCAGGAGATGGCCGAAAAGCAACTGCTGCGAGTTACCAGTGGGACGTGTTCGTGCAATCATGGTGTTTGCTGTTTGAGTTATCAAGACCCCATATTTTTTCTTTCCCACATGAACTATTTTCCCAAAGTACTTGGGTTCTTCCCATAAGTGGCCTAAATTTTGGTGTCTGAAGAAAGCTATATTCTTTCTCTCTTACACAGTGAATTCTTAGGGCTAACGTATGCTTGGTAATTGGTTTGGAAGTTGTTAGCGAAAATGTGTCCATGTTTCGTTATTTTTACCATAATTTTACATGTGTATTCCTCTAGGGTTTAAGATTGTGTTTTTAGTTCTCACATCAAAACGGTTGGAAATGTCAGTGCAAAATTTTACAGATGGGTTTTGGGGTAAAGGCTATCAAGATGAAAACTCTTATTAATCATGTTAATTCGAGCCATCCCCCTTAAACATGTTTAATCATCACTCTAGAGCATTGTTTTGTCAGATACAAAAAAAAATAATTATGTAAGTTATGGAACTTATGGCAGTATTTAGAAAGATAACCAGCATCAAATAACAAAAACACCTGGGAAAGAAATTTTATACCACAGCTTTTTTTTAAAAAATAACAAAAATCTGATTTACATAAAATAGTTTTTAAAGTGCTTATTCATTTAAAAATATGCATGGTTACATGGAAATTATGGTTTTCATCTTTTCTTACTGTGCAACATATATGTACAACAAAATAGGCATTATGCTGAAATTGATTAACAGAAATAGCTCCCGTAATCTTGGTTTACAATCAGAATTTTTGTCAATCTTTTTCTCTTTTTGATTTTAATCAACAGCCATGGATGACCGAGGAGATGGAACATCTGTGAAACGACATATCGCAAATTTGCAGAAAAGGTGTCGTTTCTGCAGTGAACCCTTTGAATCGCGTTCCATCACAAAAATGAAGTATAAGGACACGCTGCTCAAATTCTTTGAAGTTGACGTTGATAAAGACGAGCCCGCGATTCATCCACCAGAGTTGTGTGACAAACACAGAACATTACTGCTACGAATACAGAAGGCTGAAGATGCAGGAAAAGCTTATTCAACAGATGCCACAGTCCATACTTTCGAACCACATACTGACAACTGCACCATTTGTGATGTACCAGTGGCACATCCAGAGCACAGCTACATCGCTACAAAGGGTAAAAAGAGAAAGGCTAAACAAGCAGCTGGCCCCAGACGGGGAAAGAACTACAGAACTGTAGTTGAAGCACGGTCGGAAACAATACATGAGCAAACACCATCGCAGGAAGCAGTGTCAAACAAAGAGGAGAAACTTATTGTAGAATATGCTTCCCTTACTAATGAACAGAAGGATAATTATATGGATAGGCTTCTTTCAGAAATGTCTGACAGAGACAAAGCAAGATTGGCATTTAAACTAGGGCAAACACAGTCTAACTTACTGTTGAATATGGCAATTGGTATAAGCAATCAATATAGATCCTTAACAGAATTAGTAACATACAATGTATCTTATTTCCTTAACAATTCAAATAATGTAGTGAAGTCCTTCATTGAGGGTTGTTGTAATGTTAAGAAGGAGAGTGGAAAAAGCAGCTACTTAATTGGCTTAACAATGGAATTGCTATATAAGATACGTTATCCTTCCTGTATAGCTCCTTTGTCTTTTATGCGTAACCTAGCTTCATACGTAGGTCACGACAAATCAAAAGTTATGAAGATCAATGGTGCCAGTGCTCCAGGTGGGTCATACACTACTGTTACAGAGTGGGTGAAGGAACTGGCTGGTTCTCCCCCATCCTGCCCAGATGGGGACATAATCAATGTCTTTGATAATGATCAGGTAGTGGGAAAGACATACAAAGTCAGGCCAGACAACAAAGTTGCATCTTCAGTGATTACTAATTGCGCATGGATTCAGGTTGAACCGAATGGAAAGATACAATCAGATGACGCATTGCTGCCTGGTAGATGGTTGGGCCCTGGGAACCATGAGCAGGTTCTTCAAATGGCGAGAAAAATTCGCCTAAATGCCAAAGATGACCCAGCATTGAAAGCACTAGACTATACCCATCGGGAACAGCTAACACACTTCTTGAAAGTAGCCATCAAAGAAGTTTGTGCTGAACAGCGACCGAAAGAAGGTGGCTTGGGGGAAATGACAGACCTCGTTGATGATGCTGTGGAGTCGGCTCGTGTTTCACAACTTTATCAAGTTTGTGCCGCTTGTGGTTCTCTTGTCCTAAGAAGAAAAAGAAATTGTACAAACCCTAGATGTCAAGTCAACCTGAAAGAAGCTCGTGAATCCATATCTGCTGCTGGAAATAGAGCAGGCGTTTCAACTATGCCAGGAGAAGTAACCATAGAAGTTGAAGTAAACTCTACTGACAAGACAACAGAGGAGGAGCGATATGGGCACGTTCCACACAACCATCCATCTGCCCCTCCAGCAATTGTTCTTGCTGACCCAGTATTGGTAAACCCAAACTCATTTGATTCCTTGACAGCAGTTCTCCGCAAAATAGGACGTGATGCAGGTATTACAAGATATGGTGGCAGTAAGAGATCATGGACAGTGGTTTGTTGTGATGGATTGCCGTACCATCTTTGTATGAAGTTAATCCAGCAAACTTACATTTGCAACAACTGCAAGGAGTCAATATTTGGAACAGACAACATGCAACGTCATATATCACAAAAATGTGCAGAAGCAACTACATATAGAGAGTTTGATTGGGTGTTGCTTAAAATAGGAGGCGGCCATTATGAAATGAACATGTTCAAAAGTTTCATGGAACTGAACTGGGAGCCATTCATGTCAGATTTATGCAGCACCCTTAGTTTTAAGTCACCGCTAGCACAGCAATCGGCCAAGCGATGTGATGACCATCACAAAACATGGGCTATTCTGTTAACATTTCATCTTGCTACACTCAAAGAACTTGTCCTTGTATATGTACGAGCTTGTGTTCAAGAAAATGCCACCCCAACACCAGCTGGTTTTGTTGCATTTGCACACATGAGACGCCATATCCCCAACTTTTCATACATGTATGATCAAGTGTGCAAATTTAGCCAGGCCATTGTAAATTTCCGCATGGGCGTACGAAGAAACAATGCCAACCTCATAAGAAGTGCCAAACATGTCTTCAAAGGAGTTTTCCATGGCAGACCTCATCCAATATACAGCATCATTGAAGTGAATGACACTCTTCTTTATCGTCTAGCCCCACCTCCTGTAAAGGAGTTTCTTGACAACCATTCCTCAATAAGCAAGAGTGGTAATCCATCTAAGGGGCAAGATGCTGATTTTATATTGGAAGAAGCCAACAAAGAAACCAAAAGTTGGATTCCACGGGGAGTCCCAGAAGATGAAACATGGCGACAGGTGTGTCGCAACCTCCCTCACTTAAAACACATCAAGGAGAAAATGGTTGAAATAAGCAATACATCTGAAAATGGAGGAGTGGAGGGCTACAGGGGTATTGCTGTAGAAGCAGGAGTGCATGCATGGCGCTGTAGATTACGTGAAACGAAGTATTTGCTTAAAGAAGAGCTACAACACACAAGCATCAATGGAAAGGCATTGCATGAAAAGCTCACTTCATTCAAAACCATTGCAGAGGGGAAGCGTGCCAATCACATCAGTGCTCTGTTTGATGCAGATGTAATAGAGGATACCAAGCCTGTTTTTGTCACAAAGAAAGAAGAGCATGAAGCAATGGCCATTGAAAATCACACGGTGAAGGAAATCAAGACAAGAATTTGCGAAGCAATTCCACTGCTTGTGGAAAATGAAGAAAACCAGACTTATTTCTTCCGCAAGTATGATCAGTTGAAAAGCAAAAAGAAGGCTGATCTTGTGAAATTGTTCTATGAGATTAATAACTATCACACCGAACAGACAAGCCCTGCAACTTTAACTGACAACCAGTATGCATAATGAACACTGTGAGCTATTACCTTATTTTTCAAGCACAGCATATCCTACATGTAGCAAGACACAAGGTCCTTAACTGAAATTTTTGGCTGAAGTTTTCACCTGAAATGACCGGTTCATGTCTTTTTTTTATGTTTTCTTTTTTGCATCACCATAGCATCTGATTACAACATCTTTTAGTTAAGTCAGTCCAGCTGATTTATTGCTAGTACATGTAGTAGAAGCAAGAATTTGCACCAAATGACTGATATGTTTGTGTGTGAGCCTGTGTGTTCATCCCATCTGGGACTGCTTTTTGAATAACATCAAAAGAATTTCCAGGACCCTAAATTTCAATTGGGGTAAATAATGAAAGAAAAAAATACCACAATTTCAATTTTATGGTATTTTTTGGGATAAAGTGTGTAGATAGATGTTGTCTCAATTGGGTCAACCACACCTTTAAGGTGGGTGACCCAATTGACAACCTCGTCCCTCCACTTTATGACATTAAAATTGAGATCTTGATATCAGAAGAAAGTTCATATTTCTCATTCTGTGAAATTTTAGGTCAACAAAATATTTCTTTTTGATGTTATAAGCAACTACATCTAAAATTATGTTCAATCATATTTATTAACACACACTGCCGTATAGGCCTAAGTACACATTTTTGGCTGCTTCTATTGAAATTTCGGTACCAGTTTAAATCAAAATTTTCTAACCAGAAGTTGTTGGTGATATGTTTTTATGTGAGAAACACGAAAAACCAGTCTATAAAAACAATCTCATCTAAAATTCCTATTAACTGATAATGAAAAATTTTCATGAGTCTGTGAGCATAATTTTGTTGTTAGCAGATTTTGAGATAAAAAATTATCCTAGAAGTAAAACTGAGAATTCTAATCCGTAATTAACCGCCTTACCATCATGTTTTTTTTTACTTAGTTGATCTCTGTTGAAACTGAAAATTACTTCATGTTTTCTCTACTTTGGACAATCTGATCATAAGACTTGTGTAAAGACTAATTCTGCATTGCCAATCATTTGTAGCACTTTTTAATTGCTACTTTTTCCAATATCAAGGAAATCAGGTCATTTTAGCCTAATCCGTGAATACAAGCCTTTACATCTTTGGACTTGAGTCAAGGCTGATTTGTAAAAATAGGGTTGTGTCTTCTACTTCACACAAACAAACCCTGCATTTGGCATGTTTGGTGTATTCCCAGTCAGGGCCTATACAGGGCGTATCAATAAAAAAAGCAACAAAACTTCTCCCCAATTTGTGTGGAAATTGTGTAAAATTACATCAAATAAATTAATGCCGTCTTAAAGCCACATATCTCTTCTTTCCAACGATAGGTAATTTGTTCATGTGCAGTCATGGGTAACCGAGTAATTGTTTTTGCACAAGGGGAGAAAGTGGGCTTGGGACCAAGTTTCAAGTGATGCTAATACAAATCCTATTCAATTTCTCCTCTGTTCTCACTTCAGTCATGCAAGTGAATGGGATTTGTATTGAAACTTTGTCCCAAGCTGACTTTGTCCCAAGCTGAAACTTGGTCCCAAGCGGACAGTTTTTGGTGCAAAAACAATGATTAATCAGTTATCCATGACCGCACATGAATAAATTACCTATCATTAATTGGAAAGAGGGGATTTGTGGCTTTAAAATGGCACTAGTTAATTTTGGAATAATTTTACACAATTACCACAAAAATTGGGAAGAAGTTTTGTTGCGTTTTTATTGATACGCCCTGTATAAGATGCACGCGGTAGTTTTTGACCACCACCCATGCTGCAGGAGCAGGTCTCCCTCACTAACCTGAAAGGGCAGCTATTCATTTTTCTTATCTTTTTGGACTTGTATATTTTAAGAGGCAGTAGCGAGATTCAAACTGTATCATGAGGTCATCTCCCTAACCAACCACCAGACCAGCGAGGATTGGTGTGCCAGATTTGCAATGCTAATCCTTGATAACATTTACGGAATAAATCATTACTATTATCAGCACTCCGCTCTGAAACGGTTGCCACAACCTGCATGAGTGGTGGGCAAAATCTCACACTTGCTGTATGGTGTTAAGTGCTAGAGTAGCAAATTTGCAATGTTTTCCATAATTTGGATTTTTTGTACTTCTTTACTCCAACATAATTTTTAAATGACGTAGCTGCTTGCGAATTTTATTTTTTTTTTTGCATTTCCAAACAGTTTTCTCAAACCAAATTGGTACTTGGCCACGTTCAGCTTCTAAACAATGTAGACCTTGTTAAGACTGTTTCATGAAGCTGACTAAGCCGATCCAAGCTTTCCAAATGTTCACAGAATGCATTTTTTGTTAATTTTTGTAATTTCTAATAAACACCAAGGGCACTTGCATCATTGTCTCAATGATAAACCAAATTCTTTTCTACTCCAGGGATTCAAAATTTTGAATTTTAGATTGAAATACTCAAGTAGAATTTGATCGTTTGTAAGATGAGTGCAGTCTTTGTTGCAATGAGTCTCATGCAGGCTCTTTCCAAAATACTGCATTATGGTAGATTTATAGTGAGTGCAGTTGAAAAAGGCAACACAATGCAAAGCGCAGTGAAGTACGAACAAACCGTTAGCATGGTTAGGCTGCCCATGATATACTAAGCAATCGCAAGGAGCGTAGCAATTTTTTAAAGGTTTTTTTAAAGCTTTTTATGACATCACTTATTGGAAAAGCGACTGCCGATATCATGGGCATTAAGCTAGAGACACTTGCCAGTGTGTATTTTACGATACCTTTTGGTGGCAACATAACACGGATACCATTAAGAACAACAGACTATGCATTTTCCTCTTAATAAAAATGACTTTTTATTACCATGATTACAAAACACCCTGTATACACTGTAAAATATAGTCTATGTACAACTTGAAAAATATAACTTGATGAAAGTACAAGATTTTTTTTATTTGAAAGTCGTAGGTAAAAACAATGATCTTTTTACTTCATGATTACACATTTGATTCACACACTGAGATGTTTAATACATGTATACCCTTTACATGTATTTCAGTAGATATTTCTTTTTAAATTATTTGTATATATAGCACACACTTTTCTTTGGTTATTCAAAGAACCCAAAAGGGCAAAACACACACTTTTCTTTGGTTATTCAAAGAACCCAAGAGGGTATTTTCAATATGGACACATGAATAATGACTATGTTTTCTCATTAAAAGCACAACTACTACACTGTAATTCAGCATTTTCTTTAGCTTTTGTCAAGAAATAATAAAGCTAAGCAGTTTATCATGTAATGGTATTTACATGTAATAGTTTTAGTTACACTCAAATCTGGACTTTGATGTTGATGGGATGAGGCATGTAGAGAAGGCTATAGATGATGCCATTAATATTATCGTTAAATGTAAACACACATTGGCATGCTTAGGCCAAGAAAAAAAGTTCATCTCAGATTCTTGCTCACATACTGTAAAACATTTGTACTGTATTTCTTTGTCAGGTTTTCTCAGTGATTTTTTGAACCGATCAAGAAAAGACAAAATCGGCTGCAATGTGGCCGGGAATTCTTAATTAATAAAAATGGTATTTTCATTAGCCCAACTAAAACACAAGAAAATTGCACATAGTGCTCATATACATGTAGTTAGGGCTTGAAGCTGAGACAACTTTTTTGTGGAATGAATATACAACAGATGTATAAGAACACACTCTTTTGCCAGCCACCTGGGCTTCATGTTCCATGACTGTTTAACAGAAGGTATTTTAGGAAAAGTTTTTTCAAATTAAAAAAAAAGAATCTTTGCCAGTACTGCACCAAGTTTTCAACAAGTGGGGAGTCAAGTTAAGTGCTTTAATCATGTTAATCAATCTTGAAGATGAAGATGGTAATTCAAGGACTGACTTTTAAGGCATATAGAGCAATGCAATCCTTTATCGCTCTCCCCAATCACCACAGGGGAGTGATTTAAAGCTCCCCTTAGAATCTGTCTGTTAAATGTATATTTTAACCATTTCAGTGGATTTCATCTTAAAATGGCTTTTGCAGGAAAATTAGTCTCTTTGCAAGTCACAGGCATGTCTGGTTTATTCCTCTTGATTGCTTAACAATTGTTTTGTTGTTTAGCTGTTCCTCGGTCCCCCTTAAAAAGAAGTTTTTAGTTGCTCCCCTGCTCATTTTAAAAGTCAGTCCCTGCGATCCATGTATCATTCGTAAATTATCCAAAAATCTATTTTCTATTGTAACCACACAAAAATTATAGAGTATTCATTTTTAGACTTATGCTAAGCCTGGCCTGTTGTTTAAGGAACATGAAGTTGTCATTTTTTTTCTTTCAAAAATGTACTATTAAAAATTGTCTATTTTTCAATATAGAACAATTTTAAGGAACAGCACTCTCAAATCATGTTTCGGTTTCTTTCTACACATGTATTTTTGTCTACATTTGAATACTTGAATAAAGAATAAGGCATTGGAAAACAGCTGTGGCGATTGTGTACATGTACATGGATTCCATTTCCAAGATATATTTTTACTATTTTATGTGATTAATCATGTACTGTTTTACTTGGCAAGGGAGATATTTTCTGTTATCAATGGAAGAAAGTCATCCATTACGAAAGATGGTACATCCCTAAACTAGCTAAATCTATCACAAAAATATTAGAAGGCATCTACACTGTAGACTATACACTAAAATTAATTTTGATAATCTAATCAAAAAATAAACTCCATACATTTCATATTGGGATAAATGTAGCATTTGTCAATTCCAGGTAACAAGCAATTTTTTCTGAATGAGGTTGATGCATACATTTAGGGCCACATACACGAAAATGAATTGATGCCGCTCTCAACTCATTGAGGACAAAATAAGGCACCGTTGATTCTATTTGCTTGAGGTAGAATGTCACAAATGTTACCAAAATAAAAACCTCAGTACTTGAAATGTAACACGCAATGCCACAAGAGAATTAAAAATAATCCCACTTATTTACAACATTTAAGTTACATTCTAACTTTAATGGAAGCTAGCAGCTATTGCAGATAGCAATTAAAAAGATAAGTGATTATCTTTAAATTTAGCTTTACCAAATTGTACTTTGACCCAATTTATTCAACCATGACCTTCCTTAAGTGCTCTCTTCCCAACATATCTAGTTTGGTTTTAATTGAAGCAATACTTGGATATGGAGAAACTTTAACCAGAAAATAAGCTATTTTGACCCGATTTGAACCCTAGGGAAATAGAGGCTTATTATATTCGACGAAACGAAACAGGCTCACTGCACCCATTGGATTACACGCTTTATTCCGTCAGAGTGTATGCTCATGGAATAAAGCACGTAATCCAATGGGCGCACTGAGCCTGTTTCGTTTCGTCAAATAAAATAAGCCGAAATAGATTGGACCGTTTCCCTACAACCTCGTCCCCAGAGTCACAGTGAGGTGTAATAAACAAATACTACATGGTTTATATCGGGGAAATAGGGCACACTATTTTCCTTTGGTACTGGCTACAGGCCTACTGGATAGACCCGTAGCCAGTACCTCGGGAAAACAGTGCGCTCTATTTCCCCTCTAACCGTGTAGTATTTGTATACTTTGCATGAATAGGTCATTTTTGCTGTTCCATTTCATTCAGCTTTGCCAAAAAGGTTGTTAAATACAAGAGGCTAGCCAGTCAATATTGTATATTATATAACACATAAAAATATTTCTGTCATTTGATTGGTGGATACTATACCACTTGACATAAAATATTTGAGACTAGTTCCCAAAAATTTCACAGGAGGGAAAAAAGTTCCCATAAAAAGCTACTATTTCCCCCATCACAGGGAAATAGTTCATTTTTATGGGAACTTTTTTCCCTGCATTGGTATCTTGACTAGGCTTGAGTTGCGGTGTCAGCTGATCTCGACGAGACTTGGCAAGTTTTTCAAATGACAAAATATTTGTATATGTTATATAAAACAAATATTGACTGCTCTATATTCGTGAAATGGTGTAAAATACCTCCCCTCGGTGTCTGGAGACCGTGGGCCTACTATTTTCCCTCGACCTTCGGTCTCGGGAAAATAGTAGGCCCACGGTCTCCAGTCAACTCGGGTAGTTATTTTGCACCATTTCCCTCATGAGCAGTCAATATTTGTATACTATCGCATGCACAGGCAGTAGTATAATGCATAAACATACATGACAAAACTTCGCGCTATTATCATGAGTACATTGCATTATCCCAATACATCACAGCAGGGGAAAATGCTATAAAAAGTGAATATTGCCAAGTGATGATGCTATGCCAGGGCAATATTATACAAATATACTGCCATGAGAGGCTCTGGGTTAAAACTGAGCCGAGGTGACATCAAGTACGGCTACTATTTTCCTGAGGGGCACAGCCTCGACGGAAAATAGTAGGCCTACTTGATGTCACCGAGAGACCATAGTTTTAAGCCAGAGCCTCGAATAAAGGCTGTATGTATTTGTATTATATACTTTATCAATTTTCCATAATTTTTGTCACTCCCTGCAAGGTCGTCTTGGACTAAAGCGATGTTCGGAATCTCAAGTACTTGTAAATGTCAATAAATAGTACCTCTCGCTGCGTTATGTGCATGCGCAATAACACAAGCCAGGTATTATATTATCTTGCACACAGCTTCATTAAAACAAATCACATGAGTGACGTTAAAGCAATTAACAAGCTCAAATTTATTAATGGAGTATATAATAATTCTGTAGCAATTTCCATGCCACTACATGCACCAAACTTGACATGCTTGTTGTAATTTGTTAACATGGTTACTGTTAGAAAATATTTTTTATATGTTAGGCCAAGAAAAACAATTGTCTCAGATGACCGCATGCATTTTGTTTAAAATTTGTCTTTTAGTGCATTGTTTTTTTAAAGGTGACTTGAAAGATTTTTGTAATTTTCAGAAAAAAATAATTAGGCCGTAAAGCGACCAAAAAAATGAAAAAAAGTCTGTCAAAAATGCAATAATTAAACAAAAAAATCCTGCATTTCGCATTTTTCACATTTCCTCTGAGACAAACTTGTTTTTTAAAAGCCTTATATAAAACAAATTTTATCAGCTTTAGATTTCGGGAAGGTGAACCAGAGAGCATAACTACAAGTAAAGCTTGGTGGTGTTAATATGAGGCCTTAGAAAAGTGGCAATTATTGGTACACTGACTGGTGTGTTTTTTTCATATATAACATGTACACACACTTAAGTTTAGGGCCACCTCCTCGTGCCGAACCATCATGTACAAATCCACCAATGTGAATGGCCACAGCACGACGCATCCACCCTTCTCTCAGACCCCTCGAAATAATCTGGCATACTTTCCGAGGTACCCTCCCAACAGTTTTGCCTGCTATCATTCTGACAGTCTGTCTTGGTGATCGGGAATCCTTCCCCCGTGTTTCAAGATCCCATGTGTCTCTGGGCAAATGCTGGATTCTAGGGCACTTGACTATCACGGCAGCTGGATCATATGGATTGTCGAATTCCGGCCGACACTCCATGACCATTCTTTTCCCAACAAGTGGTCTAATTTTGAAAGCATGATACCTATTATTTAAATAATGAAGGAAAAGGACATTTTCAAAATCAGGAATAGCATATCTTATATTGGCAAAGATCCTTAGGCAGGCTGCAAATTACCCAGGTGCACACATGCACAGGTGCATGTAGCTTTCTCTCTGTGAATGTAATATTTGTATCCTGCATGCACATGTGCATGTAAATTTAAACTCTGTGAATTCATAAACTATGCCATTTTAGCTTATTTCATAGAAAAGTCATTGAATGCTGAAATGATTAAATTTGAGTCAATAGTCTAAACGTACCAGAGTCTGATATGAATAAAGGTTAGCAGTAGCACCAATGCATGTTTACATTAGCCTTTGCATGTAACTTTTACACTGTGCATGTAAATTTTAGAAGTTACTTGCACCGGTGCATGAAATTCTAAAATTGTAATTCGAAGCCTGGCCTTAGGGCATTTAAAAGTGATCTCTAACTTGGGTGCAAATTATTGCTGGCCTAATCATGCTAATGTTACACACAAACTTGATCCTATGCAAGCATTTGCCATTCAAATGAACCCTCCAAATAGTAACCTGTTGGAGATTAGCTTATTTAACAATTGGCTATAGAACCATGAGAAGAAATGCTTTTAGGCAAACATGTCCTAAAATGGAAAAACACCCATTCAAAAAGAATTCAAAAGCCCTAAACTGGCATGTTATTTTATCTTACCCATTAATCGTGGATTCAAACATAACCAACATGGTGTTTCCAAATGCCATTCCCTTTCCACTTCTAGATCTTTCATTTGTTGATACCACGCAGCCATAATGTTCTGCAGTATATAAAAGAATCACTGAAAATTAAGGTAAACATGGTAAAGACTGTTGCGAAATGAAACACGCTTACTGCACCCACTAGATTTACTAGCACTATGTTAAACTGTGTGTAACTTGAAGCAAGATGGAATAAAGTGCAAAAACCAATGGTTGCAGTTAGACCCTTGCATATTACATAACGGGCTCGCTCATTATGCGCAAAGTTTGGGCCCTAAAAGACATTTCTTTTTAAAATATCATTTTTAGGAACTTCTTGTGGCGAGAGCATATCAAAATTGATACATATCTAAAAAATTCTGGAAGCGAATTGCTTACATTTTGAACAGCACCCTCACAAAATCAAAAAAAAAAAAACTCTTCGTTGAGGGTCAAGGTCACATGGTCATATTTAACTTAAAGTACATATTTTGTTACTTCTATTCTAGGTGTGTACTACAACTTTACAAAATGCCTACAATTTTATATGGCGGCTTTGTAGCAAATGAAGCCCTCAAACTTTCATGTTCATATTCACTACAAGGGTGCAGAATTCGGCAGGCTTGCAGCATGTCAATTCCTTGAAATCTGAGGATATTTGACTTTGGAATTTGTTAAAGGAAATGTATTGCTACATTACTTTTTATTTTAGTGCATTTTAATTAAGTGCAAATTACTAGAAAATAATTTTCGCATTCAATTATTTTCGTGAACTTTTAAAAAATTGCTTTCATTGAAAGCATTTCAACAATTGAGTAAATTTTCTAGGAAAATGTTCATTTACGTTCAAACTATTAATAGTGCACTACAATTAAAAATAATGTAAGTGCCCATTTTCCTTAATTAAATCTCAAACTCACACTTCCTGGGGTTTTAAGAAATCGATGTGCTGCAAGACTGCTGAATTCTGCAACTGCACTGAATTTAACATTAATATAGCTCGTATTACCAGAATGTCAAAAATTCACCTCTCTATAAAAATTCCTTCGGTGAGGAAAAAAAAACTGTTTTAAGGTGCACGCGGACCTTTCAAGTGGGGTTGGTCGGCAATTTTTTTTCTTTTTTTTCTGGTTCTGGACTTCCGAATTGGCCTAAATAGCCCCAAATCTGAAAAATCAGGCGAAAAGATTGGGAAAAAAAAAAAAAATTTTACAAATTTAATTTTTTAAGTTAATATTGTTGTTCGATTATAAATTTGGCTGAAAACAGGCTGATTTTTACATGATTTTGGAAAAACTAAAACCAAAAATTCTGCAAAACTTAAAATTTGGAGTCGGTCGGGCACGTAAAGCTTTCTTTTTTTTCAGTCACCTACGGTAAACAAAAAAAATCTATGTTGGTTTTCTTTTGGCGACATATGAACCCCCCCGCATATGCGTCCTTTGAACCCAATGACGTGGAAGCTCCTGGTGAGTTCCATTTCCCTAAGCTGCTGTAACTGTATTTGTCTGCCTAGAGATGCTTGCTGAACTTGTCGGGACTTTCTGGGACTACATCATCATCATCATCATCATCAATGATCATGGGCACCTTCAATGCCAAAGGTGTTTGTGTTGGTCAATTGCTGCTTCCTTTCTTCCTTCTTCTTTACTATGTCTCTGTTAGCTGCATAGTGGTTTGATGTTTTTAAACATGTCCATGATTGGCATGGAGCCATAACACCAGCCTGTTTTCCTCCCACTCTTGCTCCTAACACGAAATAAACCATCCTGATTACACCAGTCATCATCTGTGCAATCGTCTTCAGCCAGCCTCCATCTTGCTTGAGCATCTTGATGAGGCCTGCTTGCGTCTGTGCTCCGTGTCCTCAAGGACCCATTTCCCGTCCCTTCATCACACTTCATCCGATGCACCATCCTGTGGTTTTCTGACGAATAGACCTTCCTATGCCCAAGTGGTTTTTCTTGATTGGTTGGTCTGATGTGGCGTTTCAACGAATGTATGCTGCTTCATCTGCTGGGCTCTCCACAGTTTGGGCTCCCAGTAGGTGTACTACATGTTCGGATTGGTGCCTTCCTCACTTGATTCAGGGCATATGCCATCGCCCATTACTCACCTCTAAAAAAATGAACAGCCCAAAAGAAATAATTGTGTTAGCTAGGCCATCTTCAAATGCATCACAATAAAGCGTACGTTTAATTTGAAAATGGGCGATTCCATGCCAAACAACAGGCGGTGTGGAATCTACCCTCTCAGATTTTGTTCAAATTGGAAGGCAAAGGTACATTTTATGGTGCTACCGAGGTGGGCAAAAGGACCATTAACTTCCCCTTGCATTTCGAAGCTATGGTCTCTCTTGCAGTTTTACGACTCGGTCAAAATTTGAGCTTGTTTCAGATGACCGTGAATTAGTGTTAAGCATCTTTGGTTGCCTTTTTCTCATTAATTTTAACAATGGTGAGATCTTCATTTTTTCTGCGACTACTAGCTACCAGGTCTAACAGTCTTCTGGCGAAAAAAATATTTTTTGATGTTTTTTTTTAATTAAAATTTTTACGGAGGGGGTCCAAAATGGCCCCTGGACTGTCTGGAATTGATTTTCGTGATTTTTGCAAGCCTATAAAATTGTGATTCGAATCAAGCAAACTTTTGCAATCTATTTATATCAGTAGTTGCCACTTGTTTGTAACAATAACCAAACGATTAGAATTTCTTGGGTCCCCTCATAAAAATAGGCCTTCAAATAGTTGCCCAGCCTGCAACATGGACTCAAATGGGACCACACATAGAGGGCGCCAAAAGTAATAGCATACCCTATAACAATCATTGTGATAAGTTTTGTATTTTTGATGTCTCGTGAAAAAAAATGGGGAATTACTATCACGCAAAATTGGCTCAGTTTGGTTTAAAAGTTGCTGATTCTGTGAATAACCCGAACGGGACCAGTATTGAGTTAAACTAAAGTATACCCGTTTTCGTTGAAAATATACCCCTAACGAGACCAATTTGCGGTAAAATTATACCCCTAGCGTGACCTGCTTCAATAGTAAAAAATATACCTTTTAAAGAACCAATATCTGAGAAAAATAACACCTTACTACTGTAAGAAATTTCACACTGCGGGGTTTAATTTAATTTATTACAACTTTTTTACCTTAAAATAAGCATGATAAAATAGAGTGACAAACCTTTATTCTGCCCAATTAATCAAACACTGATCACCGGCTGGCATCACAACCCCAAAACCAGGAAAAACTGACAACAAAGTGGCTCCGGTATAACTGATAAGTGGGCCTGCAGTCAGTGTGAACGGGTAGGCACCGTGTTATTACAGTTCAGGAACGTCCTGAGGTGCTCATTCATGAGTTGTACGATGTCGCCGACGCACAGACTTATGACTCAATTCGCGCGAATTCCCTCTCCTTATAACATGATCACAAACCACAAAGGGAGTCATTTTTCGCGGTACCCGAACTCTGCCCCTTATCATTGCTATTCTGTCGTAGAGTCATCTTATTCATCGAGTGCAAATAACTATAAATTTACGACTTGGCATGTGAGGAATCCACGATGACAGTTTCCAAACATAACCCTTCACCTGTGACCCTCGAGCAAACCGGAAGCGTGACCGGATTGACGCACGCCGCACGGGAAGTAAGAGACCTTGTTTTGCGGCTGTGAGTACAATCGTGCGTTACGGCTGCGATGCCGGGAGAGAACTGATAAACTCACTTGTCATATTCTTGTTTCAGGCATAAAATAAGTAATACATAGCTTCTGTGTATTGCCAACTAGGTCTGCACTAACCTCATAAACATACTGCTGTCTTTCAGCGTATTCAGTGCTGGCCTTAATTACTACAAGATGAACACAGTGATACTCGCATGGAGGTTGCCATATTTGCAGCACAACTTCCTCGGGAGGATGTTCCAAGTACCCTTCAATAGCAAGTAATCAAGAATACAGGAAGCTGTATGGACCCATTGTCCTGACACCATGTTATCTTGAAGTTATCATTCCTGGTTAAATAAACATTGATGTACAGAGGTGCTAGTAAATTTTGTGGCAATTAGAAGCTATAATAGGCAGTGAATGTGTGGTGTTGTGTGCTTGTATGACCTACAAAAGAAATCTTTTGAACAAAGGTCCTTGGAAGTACAACAGAGGTCTTCGGAAGTATAACAAAGGTCCTTGAAGTATAACAAAGTCTCGTGAGTATACAAGGTCCTCGGAGTATAACAAGGTCCTCGGAGTATCACACGGTCCTCGGAATTAATAACAAGGGCCTCTGAATTATAGCAAATGTACTCTGAAGTATAACAATGGGATTTAAATTCTTTGTTTGGTTTTGACTGAGAACACGGTTCCTTTGAAATACTCGGAAGTATAGGTCATACAAAGTGTGTGTGTTGCATGTGGCATGCGTGCACTGGTGTTGTTAGTGCATCTTATAATGAAAAGTAAAGTTGCTCATAATCCCCCATTTTGTACAAATCTGTTTTTTTATATTTGGTTGGTAAACAGTTTTATTCTTGTTTGCTTTGTTTCGGTGCTTGTTAGATATAGTGTGGAGCATTGTTACATGGGTCCTTTGGATGTTACTCTGCAATTGACAATATGTTTGGAGAGGTCCATAAACACCAAGCCCAA
>JAMKCH010023172.1:0-21495 GCA_023653785.1 Ophioderma brevispina
TGATGACAGCTGTTTTTCAAGTTAGTCAAAGATTTGGCATAATGGTAGCATCCTTTTTCCAGAAATTGCCACGAAACTGCACCCCCCCTTCTGGAACTTTTCTGTTGTACTGTTTTACAGAATGTAAACACCCAAACTGGTTTCAACTTGTGGAAGTGATTTCAGTAAGGGTTCCTTTCATTCGTCTGAAGATTTTTTTTATACCATTATGTCGATTTAAGCTTTCCACCAATACCAAAAAAATTTTTCCCAAATATTGCCGAATTCATGGCCATATTTCTTTAAGACTTGTGAAAGTGGTCATTGGAACTCGACCACTACTTATTATGGTTACAATTGCAATCATTGTATGTTCCTAACTGCAAAACATAACTGGCTTTGGGTCTTTTTAAGTATCACTTCTGTCGCTCAGTCAATACCTCACGAAAAGAGAGCTTAGTCCAGACAGCAGTAGAATCTGATACAACTTGACATGTATTTTAAAAAACAGTTGTTTTGTGGATCGATCAATCCCAAATTAACGGGTCAGAAACGGGGTCAGGAAGAACAAGTTCTGCTGCCGGTAATCACTAAGTAAGCAGCAGGCCAAAATGACAAAAAAATGCAATCTGTTGAAAGTTTTCGGACTACAAAGTTATTCAGGGTAATGGCAGACAGTTGCCTATGGTAACAAGAGTAAAAGCAGTTATGTAAGGATATTTGTTGTTGTTAGGCTACAAGCTCAAAAACTATTTCGGCACTACCAACACTTAAGGGTTATTTGTAACCTCAATGGAGTTTATGTGGTGTTTCAGCAACGTATTTGATTGCTTCCTAGTTATGGTTGTACCCCCTCACCACCCAGATGATTTGAAAAAAGCAGGCGGGAATTCTCTCGACTTGTGCATTGGAGTGATACTTTGACCGTATCTATGCATGGCCAATGGCTTCAAGGTAGGATTAATTCTACTAATTTTCTGTACGTAATTGAATTACACTTAGGTAGCCCATGGCAGTGATCGATTAGCATCCAGTATCCAAATTTTTCATACAAAGATTTTATGTCTGTAAACGTGTTAATTGGTTAAATATGCAATTTAGTGTATGAGTTGGCTGATTCCACAGAGTTTCGTTGTGGGTACAGAGACGGACGGGATCATTATTCCAAAAAGCATTTAATTGAAGAAACAATTCGTCCATAGTTTCAAAATGACAACAAACTACCAATTAATGTAAATTTGGCTGAAAAATCCAAGCTGGCTGCCGTTGAGCGTATTGTTTTTCAGTGCTTACAAAAATAGTCATAGAAGAATGAAGTGGAAGACAAGCCATTGACATGTTTTATATGAAAGATAATTGGTAAGGAATACTTTAAAGACTAAAAAAATTGAAGATTAAAAATTAGTCTGGGATTCGAAATCAAAAACTGTAGGAAAAATTGGTAACAAATCCAAAATGGCGAGATAAATGCCAATATATGATCAGGGCCGAACCCTGTGATCCATAATTAAGACGATTTGCGTATATGAGTTGACGCGACACCTGGATTTGTAACCCTTGATTTTCATGGGTCAGTCTATAGGATAAACCGAGAAAATTGCCACCAGTGGAGCGGTATTTCTAAAATTAACTTCTGAATGTATATCAAGTGTCTATACATATTATACTATGATTTTTCTTAATAATCACGATATGTGATTTAATTTTTTAAGATTACTTTTTTTTTCCAAATGAGTTCTTCTGCACTTTACACACAATACATGCACACACCACATACTGTCTTATCTGACGAAATGCCGTTTCGAGAGAAAATAGGCCATTGAAAAATCTACGGGAGATTTCAGTTTGTACTATGTATACAACATTATATTTCACTTAATTTGCATTATGAGAGAACATTCTGAAGTTAAGTTTTAACTTGTGAGTTTTGAAAGTGCAATTGCTTATTGCCTGTAATAAACGCCCACACCAAGACCCCCCCCCCCCCCCTCACAAAGGCATAAGTCGGTATGTTGAACGCAAAAAGTCGTATTTTGCACATACGACGCCTAAGTTCACGTTATATTTCAATGCGTTCAGATATGTATGTAAAACACCGTCGGTTCACGCACGCGGCAGATACGACGCAATAGATCTGTATGTGAAAAGCGTAAACAGTTTGTACGAACAGGTTAATTCTACGCTATGAAATTACGTTGTAATATGAAACATACGACAGTAGTGAAATCGCGATATGCAGTTTGAGCTTATTGATTAAAATTATTAATTATATCTCACTAATTAGGTCACTTTCAAGCTGTAATTTGTGCATGTAGTAGACCATAAAAATAAGACATATGCAAAATATCTCAAAAAAGTAAAAAATGTAAGGATAAGACAGTCTGTGATGTGCGGGCAACGATATAATCATGAGCATATTGGTGTTTGCAAGTTAGACAAATACCCATTCTCTATTAAACACCTTTCAGATTGAGTCGAGCGGTCCCAGATTAAAACCCGACTTTATGTTGTCTTCATTCAACTGGTTAGAGACTTCCAATTTGTACATTTGTAGCTGAGTGTTGATAATGTTTATTGGGGTTGTTTGTTTGTATTGACTTACTTTTGTTTCCTTGTTTATAGAGAGGGGATGTTGTTGCGCCTCTGCCACGAAAAATGGTAAATCTATATTCAGAGACGTCGATTATGTAGACACCTGGAGTGAAGTCATATTTTTTGTTCATGGGCACAGGTTTATGCCACGTGCATCAGTAACCCTACATAAAAATACAAACATCGTTTGTGCAGAAGTAGTGAAACTACTGTCTCGAGTTGTTGGATGATGGGAATATGCACGAGCGCAGTTGTGGGCAATACAACGGTATAGATGTACAGTGGGTTTGCATCTCTATCAGGGGCGGAAACAGACTATTTTTCTGGGGGGGGGTTCCGAATATCGGCCCTGACCCGACCCGCCAAACCCTCTTCCTTGACGTGCACCACACCCCCCCACCCTGCCACCCGCTACGGCCTTCCCCCCACCCCTCAACTGTGCCCGTCACACGACCCCATCACGCTCACACCTAGCGTGGCCTCATCGGCCCCCAAAGCCCCCGTCCGACGGTGGAGCCCTCCACCCCCCCCTCGCGGCGCTCCCTTAGTCCTCCGTGTATCCCTTTATTACCATAGCCCTCCCCGGCTCTCCCACGGACCAGGGGCAACGGGGGGCCAAAGTGAAATCTGGGGGCCAAAAGTGAATCTGGGGGGCAAAATATGAAAAATTTGGAAATTTTTCAACAACCAATTTTGGCCCAAATCGACTGATTTTTGGACACAAATCATGAATTTTGCCCCCAAGCCTCATTTTTCTTTCGACCAGGGGGGGGGGCAAACTGGGGGGCAAGAAAAATTTGGGGAGGGGGCAAATGCCACCCATTTTCGCCCCCCCCCCTGGCGGCCGCCACTGTCTTTCCCACTTGGAGCAGACTCATTGCAGATCAATTTCCTAACTACACACACACACTCATGATGCGCCCACTATCGCTCCAACCGCTAATTGTCCATGCACATTCCCCCCCCCCCAAAAAAAACACGCCACGATAAATAATCGTGGTGGTTTTTCAAATTTGCCATGTGCTCAGACACACAAGAATGCGCAAGACTGACGGACAGTTCTCAGACCTTGCAGAACTTTACATATGGAAAAAAAAAACAGGAAATGATCACGATTTTCGAAAATCGACACCAGTCTTGAGTAGTAGGAAGTGGTTTTCTGGCAAATAGTTTGGCGATATTTCTAATTTGTTGCAATTTCATTACAAATATGAACAACATTGGGTACAGAGCGAAAAGGGACATGTAGTTTGTTGTTTTGTTTATTTTCATCATGGCAATGGGGAACAAAACTGGTAGAAAAGGTTTGGAAGCCATTGGGCAATATCATTCCTATGGAACTAGACAGAGCATCCTGGATTTACCGAACAAAGTACCTATTTCTAATTTGCAGGTGAGTAGCAATGTTGCGAGAATTTTAATACTATTGGTCGTACCCAGTATTAAGTTCGATACTGTTTTTGGGTATACCGTTATCGATAAGGGTTTGAACGATTGAAACTGAACAGGCTTTAACTATTCCTATGAAACTTAACACTGAAAAACAAGTGAAAGGTTTATTACAACTGGAAGATAATCAGGTTAAATTGCAATTCTTTCTTTTTTTTTCTTTCTTTCAAATAATCACCACGATGTTGTGTCAGAAGGGACCATGTGACGAATTAGTACATTTTACGCATATTGCAAACCGTACTAAAGATTGGCATTTGGTCGACAGATTCATTAACCTTTTACGATTTTTTGTCAAGGACACAATACTGTGTAGATGTACACCAATCTGTGCAAAATGTTACCAATTTGTCGACCATGGTCCGACCTCACAACATAATGGTAATCGATTTTGAGAGTCTATAGAAGGACTGATTTGAGGTCAAAAATTTAAAAATGGAAACATTTTGATTGTTATTTATTTGATCAAGGTTGAAGTGCATCCCTATTTATCCCAGCATGGAGTGCTGGGGATTCTGTAAATCCAAAGGCATAGTAATGACAGCATATAGTCCACTGGGTTCCCCGGGGGAGATTCCCGTAAGGATCGCTTTCTCATAAACATTAAAGTCTAAACAGGATGGTTTAACACCGTTTAGAAAGAACGGAAGTTATAGCGATTTACATTGTATTTCTATCGGCATTACTACACATAACCGCCATGTTGAACCATTCGTGTAATTCAGGAGTTGTGTTTTAGAATTAATCTAATTTTCATATGGACTCTGTGGAGGTCCAAACTTGACCGTTTACATTTTGGCTTGGAAGAAAACTACGTCACAGATAGGTCAAATTATACTTTTTTTCTGAAGCCTTGGTCCGAGAAATCGACAGCTAACAGTATAGATTTTGACAAAATTCAAATAAATTGAATTGTGACCCCTAGCTTGACTATAGGGGGTTATCAGGATTCAAGGGGGCAAATCCCCAAAGCCACTCAATCGTAAAATAAGTTTAGTTAAGGCATTAGTATACCATGCCAATTGTCATTATTCGTGAAGAATTTCACAATCTTTAGATGGCTCAACGCTATAATGAGTGATTTAGTAAACTTTAATATTTCTATTTCGCAAATCTGCATGAAAACGACCCGGTGTTAATGGATGATCCGCGTAAATGCACTCGCCCAAACAAAGGAAGAAGGGCCGCCCAGATTCTTTTAGATACTGCTTCAGCTGGGTTTCATATGTATACCAAAAAGTGTTACAACGTCAAGGAATAAGCCAATGTTTGATTGTAGTATATCTGCAAAGTTGCCTACGATATTTAGTAATTGTTTTTCACTACCATGGTCTAAAGTTAAAATTTGGGCTTTGAAAACTTTTTTAGGAAGTAATTCTTCTTATCAAAACCAGCCCTCCTTTTGTTTTGAAGGTTTTGATTAAAAAATGCAAAATGTGGAGAAAGAGGGGTGAAATTAGCAATACTGAACAGTTATTCACTCAGGTGTCACCCATTTTCATTATCTCAAAATAAATGTTACAAAGAGATTATCGAAACAAGGGCTAGATCCTGTGTTTACTTGTCTAGTATGTTAATAGAATGACGTCCTTACACTTAACGGGGGAAGACGACTTAATAATCATCATTTTTGAGTGTCCAGGGGGTGAAAATTCCATAAAATGCAAAAACAGTTTTTTGACACGATGAAAATGCTATGATAAAACTAGAGCAAATTTTATTTGTATAATTATCCAAATTACAACAGGAAAAAATACAGTTAATCATGTTATCAAATCCAAGATATTCCAGCGAGGCCAGAGTATGATCCCCATCGACCTGTGGGCCTGAAAAATATTTCCCCCTTAATATTCCCAAATGTAAAACAAAAGACATAACCAATATTGACATTAGTAGTCCAATAGCATGATGAATTTGAGCCCATTTTCATAAGATGTGTGTATCTTAAATGTAACCTCAAGAATTGACCTGGAACCTTTAACATTAAGTGCCCAAGGAGGGGGTCCTGGGACCCAGCATTTGATTTATTTGCGATTTCTCCGAACATTTCAGGGAGTTTACTATTAATTTGATGGATTGATGAGCCTCTCCTGATACACCAAAAAATTGATCGTCCACGTCGTATTAGCATAATTACTTAGTGTTGGGTCCCTAGGAACCCTTCCTTGGACCACTAACTGAGTAAAAAATAAGATATTTGCTATTAAAAAATGAAAGTATTAAATATTGCGGATTCATTGTGCTTAGAGATATCCCCTTGTGAAGCAATTAATGAAATAATTAATAATAATTAAAATCAATAACACTGTATCTGCTGATAGCAAGATTTGATTTTGCAGACTGTGTGTTTAGTGTAGTCTATGGAAAGGCGAAGGTGAATTTAACTTCTGAGAAAAGAAAGATGGCATAATTTTGGTAATTGTACTGTAATATTTTATTGGTTAGTCTAGAGTCGAAAATCAATTATTGGTTCAAAATCATATAGCGAGTTGATGAGGATGAAAAGGCGCGAACCACTTTTTTCGAAGGAGTGACGATTTCAAAAGGTAAAAGTTTGGATTTTCATTGTATATTGGCTACTATGGTTCTTGAGTTGTGACCCCACTGGACTTGTGTTAGTTCATGTTCAAATTTCCCATGGAAATTGGGAAAAAAATTTTGCAACAATTTCACCAAACATAGGGGTCTTAAAGGTACGTTCATACCTCGCTGCACTGCAGCAGTGCAGTGCGATATATCGCAGCAATTGCCTGCAGCAACTCAGTAACCCTGCTGCAGCTGCGTTAAAATAAATTAATCGGTGCAGTACCGCATGCCGTTTCCTGGACAGAGGACCGAATTCGAGCACTGCAAACTCACCGCAACGCATGTTGCAGTGTATTATGAACGAACCTTAAGGGTGAAAAATTTCCCCAATTTTTTTCCACTTGGGTGACAGTGGTAAAAATTTCAAAAAAATTGTGTCTTTGGGTGACATTTTCAAAAACTTATGGGTCTTTGGGTAGAGCGATGCTGAAAATGGGGGTCTTAAGAAGCTTCATACGAGGCACTTCCAAGATGGGGGTGCCCCCATCGGGAATTAACTGACATTTAGTATTACCCCGAAGGAGTCAAAATATTTAAATTTTGCAGAGGTATAGTCAAGAGCTAGGGCTTCCCAATTAGGTTTTTAACTTGAAGTCCAACTGGACCACAAAATTTCAAAATGTCCAGAAGAATGGGTCCAGTGGAATATTTTGTGGTCCCAGATCATTTTCCAAATGTTGACAAATCAGTTTATCAGTCGTATCAAAGTGCTCCATAATTTAGCTGAATGTAATTTGCGGATGATTGTATTTTGTTGTGTATTTGATTGTTGTCTGTGAGAGGGCCATATAAATGCAAGGTAATACTACATTAGCCAATCATCTTCCTTTCTGATGAAATCATTTCAGTGCACCGATGAAATATCAAGTAAGTCACAATTTTCTTGAGGGACTGGTTTAAATTCGGGCTGGGACACAGGGCAGAAGGCCTGCTTTACCCACCAGACCTTGAATTACCATGGTCTGAATTCCAGCCAGCATTTATCTGAATGTCGAGTTTTAAAAATTAATAAAATCTGCTATACAAGTCACATGGCCCACGTGTGTGTATGATGTCCATCCACTATGACACCAGGTTGGGGAAATTAACTCAATAATTATTTAACACTCGTCTTAGTTCACAAAGCATAAGTACTTAAGTAATTTTAGCACGATCATGAAATGTCTGTGGTTCTTAAAAAGAACACTTTTTATCCTGCAAAGTACTTACCAGGTTTTGGAAGTACAATAAAAGGGGGTTGCAGTGATATGGGATGGTTATTTCACCTGCACAGTCCAGAAGGACATATTGAGAACTAATTACCCATGACACTTCAACACGCAGAACTCTTCTACTCTGCTCTTACATTAATACATTTCCCTTTGGGGGGTGTGTGAAAGGATTGCACTCAAAAAGGACGTATTCAAATGTAGGCTCATTGTATTATTGCCTCTATTTTTTGATGCTATATATTTTTCACCAGGTTTTTAATCCAATAGAATAATGACAAAAAATGTTTGCTAAAACTGGGTGAAAATAATCTGAAGGCAAAACAGATTTTGTGCTGCTTTAGCAAAATTATGTTGTCAAGAGTGACGAGAAGTCTGGAATGAATTCCACCTGAAAAGAATTGGAGGGAGAGGGAAGAAGAACATCAGGGTTATATCATTTATATTTGCAAATCACTGATAGTGCCCTTTACGTGGATTATTATTTAAGATATAGAGACAAAACAGCAGTTTCTGCCTTTATCATTTCAGACTTAAATTTTTTTTGTACTGACTGAATTTGAAAGAAGCAACTACCTGAAACTGGACAAAAACTTTCGATACCTTTCTTTCCACCGGCAGTTTATTTTACGCACAAGCGCGCGAGCACACACACACACACACACACTCCCTATGGGAGACATCTGAAGATCACCACAAAAAGGGAGCTAGCGTTAACTTTATTAATACGGTATTGGTGGAAGTTTCCGATGTCGTGGCCCAGGCTAGGTGAGTAAAAGTGCTCCGCTCTGGACTTAAATTTTTCACACATCTAAGCAAAGAAGGACAAGTACCCCATACCACCGTTATGGGTAGCGAGACAGTTTCCATTCAAATAAGGGCGCATCATTTCGACCGCATTATAACTTAATACAAAAGACCGGTGTGGGACTGCGATGGGAGCTACTCTCTAATGCATGAGATATGAGCCCTGAAAAACTCGTCCAGATCCAGTTTTGAAGGAACCGGCAGGTGGCCAACATTTTTTTAAAGAAAGCTAAGGGTAATCTCCTTCGGACTAAATTGGTGGAGACGACCGCAAAAATTTTTAAGGGGGAAAAGGGTTCCGGTAATACACACTGCAGGGCACGGCAGCGAAACCACGCGTGGAGGGCCACGGTAGCGGAACACTGGTGGTGAACTGACGTGGCAGGGGCCCGGCATGCGAACCCCAGGTGTGGGGGCCGGAACCTCGCGTGGCAGGGGCACGGCAAAGGAAACGTAAGATGGTAGGGCCACGAGACGGGGCGCAAGCCTTAGAAGGCGTGTAGCGTTTACCGTAATGTTAGGCCGTTTTTTCTTAAAAAACTATGACCTTTAGCTGACCCGGCGTGTGTGTGTGGGTGTGTGTGTGATGTGATGTGTGTGTGTGTTTAAAGAGATAACGTAGTTCCACATTGTATATGTATTTATTGATTAGAGGAAGTATTTGTGAAAGATGAAAATTCTTTTTTCATGTAGTCATTACGATAGTTACATATCACATCAAAAGTAGCAACTATATCTTATTTGATCAAACGTTTGGTAACATTTGTGTAAATGAAATTACAAACTAGTTGATATCCCCATGAATTACTCCAGGGATTATTTATTTCCTATCAAAATGCCAGTCACACTATCTAGGCATCGTAGGCTATTATACGTTAAAAAGATGCAGAAGTCACACAATATGTTGTTTACTTGTCGGTTTAATCAAGAATATGATTAATATTTTTATTTACCAACAAAAATATTAGAATAAATATTGATGTTGGTAAGTAAAACTAAAAGCTCCGTTTTATGCAGTAATGAATTTGGAGCAAGAATCTCTGATTTGGCTCCATTGATTGGCAGCTTCGATTGTCCCACCTCATCCATCATTATGAAACTGGTATTTTACAAACATGACTACAAAATATTTGGGCATGAATTGCGTTTAATTGGGAAAAGAGGTGGAAAGATGGTCCGTGAAATGGTTCTTCCAGTAATCAATAGGCTATTTTAACAAATTCAATGCCGCCAAATCTAAAACTTAGCACGTCTGTTACAGCTTTTCGGGCACATTCGTGGCAAACAAAATGTAAATAATCGCGTATGTTGAATCAAATGGCCTCAACACAATTAAAATATCACATCAAAACCAACAAGTACGTCTAGACTACATAGAGGCCAGGGAGCACAGAGAGTTTATGAAGCTAAAAAAGGACACCAGGTTTGATGAGTCCTTCTTATGTTAGTATAGGGTTAGGATTAAATATTTACATAGTGCGGCAGGGTCCACCTTGCAAAAAGAATAAGGGAAAATAGGGGTAATGCAGGGTAAAAAAAATGCGCCAATTCCGTATAATCTCAAAATTCTTTGTCTAGCAGCAAGGAATAAAAAAGGTATGGTGTGTGTATTCAATTTGTTTCATTACAAACAAGATACAGAGCAACGAGGGTGGAGGTCGAAGGTTGCAAAATCAGCTGTACTTGGGTCAAGTTCTCCAAATGCTATAATTTAAGTAAAAAAGGCTAAAATTGTTCTTCTTCATTCATTGGTTAAAATGTATGGAAGTATGAAATGAGTGAACACTTAAAGGTAAAGGTTTTAGGAACCCTGATACATCAAGACATTTTCAAGTAATTGGTTTCACAGTGAATGATACTGGATCAATAATATAAATTTATTTTGTTTTTTGCTTTTGTTTTGTTTCAGGGTTAGGCACCATCCTTTTTACCCATTTAAAGGTTGAAAGCCGATGCATTCTCTCGAGATACCTGTAACATTGCCATTTCATTTCAACATTAACATAGGAGGCTTACAAGTTGCTGAGTTGTCATTCCGCAGTGATGGACAAACGGCTAGTTCGAATGGAAGGGCCGAACGGTTTTGGCGTCAATTTATTTTTATTATAGATAATTGAGTTTTTATAATCATATAAGAATATATTGATGTCTCTGTAATGCTTACCACTTTGCATGAAATTATATTTGAATTCGTGTTCTTGTAAGGACTTTATTCTGGTTTATTCAAACAACGTCATACATCAAGAAAATCACGGAAATGTCCCGTATCATTGAGCAATTCTCTTACATACGATTATTAAAGTCCAAAACGCTGATTCCAATTTCGACCACTTTCATTTTGTTCATTGTAAGAGTACCGGGACAAGCCCCCCCCCCCCCCACACACACACACACACACACACACACATACTCACCTACTCATTAATTTAGGTACCGGTAGGTGAACCAGTTTTACATCACAATGATGGTACCTGATCGTTGGGTACCGCAGTGAAAAAAAAAATAAAATGTGTGTATGACGTTTTTAGATTGCACTGTGTTAGTTCGATGATATCCCTGTTTTTACACATATGCGCGCACGCAAACATGATTTAGGTACCGGTCACTATATTGGTGTGTGTATAGGAATTTGTGTTATTAGGTGCGTTTTGTAAGTAGCTACTAGTGCTATTTGATGAAATAGTAGATGCTGATCACAACGAGGATTATTAATAGGATGCGAGAACAATGTTCTGACTTCTGTTGTACATTCTGTGCTCTATTTTTTTTTTTTATATTAACAGCCCTTTACATTTGCAGGACTAAGACCGCGGAAAATTCGGAAATTCGTAAACTTTTTTCCTTCTTAGATGAAAAAAAGAAGACAATTTTCCAATATTTTTCTACACTTGTGTGCACTGGCAATGACAGGTTTTGCTGACATGCAACTTTATGCCGTACTCTGACGTAATTCTAGGTACCCCCTCCACCCTGGGTAATAACAGCGGTAAATGATCCGACACTCAAATGAAATCATAATGTGAAAGAGGCTTGTAAAATTGCATGACATTACTAGATAGAGTAGAACCATAATGTTAGGAGCATGTGAGAGGGCGCTGTAATGAAAAAGAGGCTGCTTTGGCAGGGCTTGACAAACAGATGTGTGTTGTGTTTGGATACGATAAAAACACAAAGAGAGTCCGAAAACACACCTTAATTGTGGGACCGGGAATATTTTGTTGAAAACTTTGATGTAAGGTACGGGGTGCCGGTACCCTACAATAAAAGTGACGGGTACACATAATGGTTGTGTGTGTATGATTCACCGGTTCCGCAATTAGGTTGTAGGTAAGCACACGCACACACACACACACACACACACAAATCATTGCTTCCCAGTCCCTAGATCAATAATTTCTTAAAATTTTAATAGAAATAATGGTAATATATATTTCTTACTCTAATTGTATATTACATCACTTTAATTGCCTCAATAGGCGGACATAATAAAGTGCGAACTGAAATGGAATAATGTAGGCGCAAGATAACGCAAGATACAGTCTGTATATTTGCGTGGCGCGAGTGGTTCTGTGTAAACGCTCGAGATTATTTGGTTTTACTTTTACGGAGCGATAAAACCGAAGAATTTCCGCCTTTTTAGTGGTATTCAAAGATGGAATCAATTCCATGACGTTATTCTTAATCTGAAAGGTACACGCGCAGTGCTGAATTATCTATTCTATCTTGTTCAGACTCTTAATTGCTGTTATTTCCCCTTTCTTCTCTCCTAAACGGTTACCTTACTTTTAAGGTACTGGACTTAAAGATAAGAATAATATAGTGCTTTTATCTTCTTCGAGTCAGTGACATCATTGTAATGCAATAGTCGCAGTTTTAGATCCCGGGTGTTATTTCAAAGCGGTGGCGTACGCACGCGTGCGTGTAAAGGCGGTGCACAAATACGCACCCAAAACAAATGTCTGAATGCGTTGACGTCACTGACTCGAGGAAGGTAAACGGAGTATGACATTAATACTGAAGTATTTTTAGCACTTCTTAAAAGTAGAGTGTTACCCTCTGATATTTACCTCCCCCTGGAACTCTTCCTGTTTTTACTGTTTTTACAGAATGTAAACATCCAAATTCGAATTTTCAAACTCGTAGAAGTGATTTAAGTAAGGGTCCTTTTCATTATGTCATTTTTTTCATGCCATTATGTCCCTTTAACATGTACAGGAAACCGACTAGGATTTTGAGTAATTATTCTGAAATAGGTCGGTAAAGGTTGCGTGAAACGTTCAGAAATTTCGAATTATACATATTTGCGTTTTAATATAAAATAGTTAACTGAATTTAAAGATAGTCACATAAATATCTAAATTCCATTTTAAAGTTACGTTTTGCTCTACCGCATGGGGGCATTTTGGATTTCTGGGCGAAAATTATGTAATAACGCCTTACTAATGTCAGATTCACAATCCTTGGGGACGACTTACCTGAAAAAGTGTCTTCGTACACGATTTTAGGTGCTCAGGCTAAAATTTTACTTTTCAAGATGGCACCGGTAGCCGCCATCTTGGATTTTGGGGTAAGAATGATGTTGTAATGTCAAAGCAATGTCTTTTAGATTTTAGATGCTCTTGTCCAAAACTACATTTTTCACGATGGCGCCGGCGGCCATGTTGGCTATTTGGTGAAAATGATACCGTAATGTTAAATTAATGTCAGAATCGGAATCCTTAACGCTCGACTTACGACAAAAAATGGTCTGTGTACATGATTATAGGTGCACTGGCGGCTATTTTTAATTTTTGGCCTCTAACGAAAAATGCCGGGATTTTTGCAAGGGGCATGGGGGCTTTTTTTTTTTTATAATAGGTCCATAAAAGCCAAATCAATCATCGAACCGTACTAGTCAGAGAATGGTAACGGAAGTTTTTGACCTAACTAATATGAAGGACATCGATTTGAGCTTAGGTAGGCCTATTTCACACAGTAATGAGTATGTGGACAATCAAAAAATATATGCCTTTGTAGAAAATTGAGGAAATCCTCGGGAAATTTCTGAATCGACTTTTAAGCAACTCCTCTACCAACCTATTTAAAGGAATAGCGAAAAGAGATTTAATTCTTAAATGTTAAGCTTAATGTAGTTCTATTTATCAGGAATAATGTTTACTTATTTTGTTTGCTCGGTACGGATCCATTATCAAAATAATGACAGAACTGCATAAGTTGTTTCTACTTTTTTACCATTACACCGTATAGCGGGAAAGCCCCCGATTCTTTGTCTTCGTTGAGAACGTTAACCGTATCCCAGTAAAAATACTCTTCCTCGTAGTCCATCCCATAAACCTAGTAAGAAAAATAAGTAATACTTGAAATACACCAAAGGATATGCTTCAAATCCGATGAACGGATTTTTTTTATGACAGTCAGCCCGTCACTGAAAACAAGGTAAAACTCATTCTCATCTAATTAAAATTTTTTTTGGGTTTGTTGGGGGGCCCTGGGGGGTGGGGGGGGGGGGGGGTGTTGGGGGGTTGGGGCCGTGACACTGGCACAGTAATAGGCGCCCGTCAAGATTTTCAAAATCGATATTTTTGCATGCGTTGTAAAGCTGTATATACAAAATCCTCACCTGAAATGATTAAGACCAAATCAGCCGTCCTTATGGGGAAACAGAACGATTTATAATTAATGTCGCCGGCGACATTAATTCTCAGACGACGAAACTGGCGTTTAACCCAAGACAACGCAGCCGTATGCATGCTTTCCCACGCAATGCACCCGTTGGACGGTCGTAACCTTGTGGTTTTTATTCATTAAAATACACATTTGTTGATTAAAGTTATGGAAAACTTAAAAGTTGGGCCTTACAAATACCGGTGATGTCTTTAACCTCTTATTAACCGTCCTATTGTTATTGAGTATTGTTATTTGTATGTGTAAAATGTATGTCTATTCTACAATGGCTAGACGATCATTTGAGAGCAAATTGAAGAAATTCATATTGCGGTAAAAAGTGTGCCAGTGTCGCCTTTAAATGAAGGGTCCTTTAACGAAAAGATGGAACATTTTTCATACTGCCTAACCCATCGTCTATTCTCCGCCCTCATTTCTCGTCCTTCCCCATCCTTTTTCACAGTCTTTTTCTCCCCCGCCTCCTGCGCTTTTACAATCTCTACGATGCCGTCTCGGTTCTTTCCCACCTGTCTCTCTTTATGTTTATCTTTCTGTTTCGCTGTGCTATTGAACCTCTTTCGCACCTTCATCCCAGCCACTTCCTCCTCTCATTCCCGTTTCGTCGACTATCCTTTACCCCCTCAATATACTTTCTCCCCATACCTCTCGTCGTAGTTTCTGCTCACTCACCCACATTTCCCATGTTGCTTTTTTAGTTCTCTTTACCAACCCTCTCCCTAATTCCCCCCACTTCGCCCCTCTTCTTTATTATCCGTTCCATAATCACTGACGTGTTTCCTCCTTTCCCCCGCCTTTTTCCTTGTATTCACCCACTATCCTCTTATCCTCTTCTTGGTTCACCCTCTTCTATCCTTGGTGTTTGGGTCCTCTGGTCCCTTGGGGGGTGTGGGGCAGTGTGGGTGCGGGGGTCGGTGGGTATGCTGCGGGGGGGGGTGTGCGGATGTTTTCTGGCTCAACCCTTCTGTCCTAAAGGACCTAACCATCACAATTGGCATGTGAATGAAACAAAGTCGTAACTGACACTTTTGGCGAAATGTTTTATTCTAATATGAACAAGTAAGATCATTACGCCTTAATTTGATATACATTTCAGGGGACAGTCTCAATTTATTGGCCAGCGCTTATTAAGCTAAATAGGCCTATTTAGGTGGAGATACGACTTGGTTGCCCCACTCAAAATTGAATTTATGTTGAGCTGCAACAAAGTCGTAACTGGTAGATAACGACTTTGTTGTACGACACAGGACAACTAGCATGTAGATACGAATTTTATTATTGTAAAGCGATGGTTTTAAGTAAAAGAATCTCCCAATAGGTTGTTGGGAAAAGAGAAAATAGTGAACGGGGGGATTCCTTTGTTATTTTCGTACCACACAAAATTTATGCTAATTTTAGCCCAAAACATATCAAAAATGTAGTTACGACCTTTTTCCACTCAATATTATGCTCATTAAGTAATTTACAAAGTAACAATGAATACGCATAATTGAAAGTAGATTTCAAGTACAAGGCACCTCATTTATAGCAGAGTTATAGGCTAATTAGGCCTAGTTAGTGGTAGATAGGACTTTGTTGCATTCAAAATTGAATTTCTTTTGAGTGCAATAAAGTCGCTAATGGTAGATACGACGTTGTTGCACGACACGGGAAATAATGTGTGTAGTTACGTCACTTTGATTAGGTAATTCTTAATTAGCCGAATTCATGGAAAATAAAATATTTATCTAAGATATTTAAAAAAAAAAACATTTTTATCGTGTGTAAAATTCTCATTTGAAAAGTTACAAAAGAATGAAACACAAAAATTGCTTCTCTGTAAAAATCTGAAATGTAGATACGACTTGTTGCATTTAGTCCGAAAACGACAAACCTAGTAACTTTTTTAGATATACCTTAGTGCAGACCATAGTATGAAAGAGAGACTTACCTGCTGACAGGCTGAAACTGGCACTGTATCGGAACAAGGACAAAATTCGTCATGCTATTGGAGATAGATTGGGTTATATCATTTCCGTTGGTAGCACAGCAGAAGTGTATTTTAGTTAGTTGATAGGTGTAAACACCAAAGGCCAAGGGCCACCTTTGTTATTTTATCATTTTTGTCGTCCCACTTCACAAAACCGCTTTCAAGACCTGTAATTGAGTTTGTGTATAAGGAGATGTTTAGGATTCAGAAATAATATCAATCTGTGGAGTCAATGTATTCCATCATTTATTGTTATTTTCAGAAGAAACAATTATTATTAAGATGGTGCAAATGACTTAGTATGAGTAAGTAGCATAACTTCACATAACTTCGGGAGCAAGACACCGGGCAAGACCTTATTCAACTTTTCCATTAAAGAGATTGCGAAGAACCATCTTACGCTTGTAAATTCCATCTATTTTCTGTACAAGATTTTGAATAGACATGCGTAAGAATAGGTTTTCGCGTTAGACGTGATGTCTTCGCAAAACTTCCCAACTAATTACCTTAACCCCCTGGGCATTGCCAGCGATACCAGCCAATCAGAAAAACATGGTAAGAACATGTTTAAAGGTTCAACAGATACCGTATGAAGTTAAGTTTGGTTGTACCCCACACTAAGTGTTATATTAGTAAGAGCCTAATCGTGATACTGTAATAAGTGGTAGAAGTACTACGAACCCGTAGCCATGGTACACAACCACAATCTCAATCGAAAACATTGCTTCGCTCCCATAGACTGTCCCACGGTCGCAGCTCTGTCTTTGGTTACAGAGCGCACTTGGTTTAAAAAGATAAATATCAATGAAATGCCAAACTAAAGAATTGAGGACTCCTGTTCAGCTGACCATTCCATGGACACGACGATCCTAAAACCGCACTCTCATTATACGAACCAAACAGGCTGGTCCACAAACGTCAACATTCACTAAATGCGAAATTATACTTAGCTTGGGTTGTATAGTCTCCTGTACTTCCAGTCAATTAGCTTTCTTAGATATTAGATTGAGGGAGGTCTACTCCACACATATCTTAGCATGTATTTTAACGAACATTGGTCTATCTCGTCCCAGTGAACTTTGCCTCCGGTGCGCTAAAATGGCCAAAAGCTACGAAAAAAGCTTCTAGGTAAACATTCTATGTCCTTTATGTCATTTTAGCGAAAAAAAAAATGTGATTTGAAGGTAAGCACCTCACCGGGGTCTAGAGAATGCTGTCGAAGTCGATGGGTAGGGGGTGCGGTGTTGTGCCACCACGGATATTTATGGTTTCTTTTTGAAAGTAGGATGCACATTTGGCTCTAAAACTCTAGGTTAACTCTAGTCAATTGCGCAAAATTGGATTTTCGACATGTCCTGTGGAAATGCTAATTTGCAGACTCGCGGACTGTTGACGTCATTGTGATGCCATTACTAGGTATGTTGGTACCTATTTTTTGGTATCAAGGAAACGAGGAGGACCATAGCTATCCACTAGGGCTTCAGCGATTTTTCGAGGGGGTGGTAACCCCACTGGTAAACCGTGTTTCAAAAAGGCTTGGTAAGGCGATGGTTAAATAGTCCGAGAGGTCGCTTGGAGTCTATGAATTCGGCACTCATGAGATCCCTGACCTTAATACAGCAACGTCAGTAAGAATTGACATAAGATCGGATTTGTGACGATTTTAATTTCTAGAAGGACGTATGGATTGCATTGCAATCGCCCAAAGGCCCCAATAATGACACCTGATTTTAAATCAGACAACAAGTAATAAAAACATGTGACAGAGATAAAGTGATATACCAATCTTGATACATATAAAAAAAGCAATGTGTACTGTAAAAAACAAGATATGACATTTCCTAATTGTTCTAATCCAATACCGGCTTTGGCGGTGCCAAATGAACACAACTTTTTTTTTAAATTTGGTGTTGTTTTGTTGTTTTAAGGTTTTTTTCTTTTTACTTTAAAAATTTATGTAGCAATGTTGAAAATCAAACAAAAGTAAAATATGTCAAATATCATTTCTTTTTCATGTGCATTTTTAAAGTTGATAATGAACTTGCTGCAGTGCATCATCGATCGTGGACGATGTCAAAATCAATACAAAGGAGTATTTTGTTGCACTATACAGTGGACCACTGCAACTCCTTTGAGCAAGTTTAGTGAAGCAGTTTGCGTCTTTTGGGGTCTAGCTTAAGCTAATTGGCACCTGTTTACAAGCGAGGGTTTACATGAAAGTCTTGACAACAAAATGTATATTTCGGAAACTTTCAAATTATCGGACCATTGGTCACATAAAAACTGATCGAAAAACCCATGCCGATATACTTTTTGTGGCCACTGTATAATCGGGGACCATTATGAATCTCTTTCAATAAAATTGGTAATCCACTCTAATCAAATAAAAGTTCGTTACTATATAATTTAGCCAAAGAGCATGATATTTGGTAATTTTACTTTATTCATTCAGAGCACATTAAACGTCATAAGATAATCACTGTGATGAGATCTGTAAGATGATTGATATCTCTAAGATGGCGTCCTAGAGGGGGAAACTTTATGGCGGGCAGTTCAGAAAGGACCAGCATATATGCAGTAGTTCCGTCGGTCGGCCATGCCAATCATAGTGTCTGCATTCATATGTCTTCTAACAGATAGTGATGAGTCATGTCGTCTTGCTAACCTCGCTTCCGATATTGGTCGGACACAATAATTCCACTATAGTGTCGTGTTTAGTAAAACCCTCGTTCCCATTGTAACTACTCGCTTCGGGGCAATAGTGAGGATGTGCAAGCTCGGGTAAACCGTATTCCCCCATCGGCCAGGTGACAGGATTTCAACAGGAGGATCTGCATGGACGATTAAGGTTTATCAAAAGTTTCTTAACGAAAATATTTGGTAGACGTTTCCAAAGGATGCAAATGAGGTAATGCCATTCTTCGTCAAGCCTACTGCACAACACCGGAGGGGGGGGGGCACTTGTATTCAAGGGATGGATAGAATGCGTGAACAAGAAAAAGCGTAAAAAGGGTATCTTTTTCCCAACGGCGTTGTACGCGAGTACAATGATAGGTGTCAAAAACAGCAAAATATGGAAAAAAAGGGTATGTTTTTTCGTTAACCTGAAATTGTATGTACGCGAGCTCACAATCATAAAAAATTGTAATTTGGAAGTAAGCAACATGAGCAAAAGCCCGTTAATAAGGGTCTATATCAATCTAATGCATTGATTACTCTTTAAAGGGAACCTGCACTAAGAATACTTATCAATACAAACTATAAAAATAATATAAAAACATATTGAGTAGTTCATGATAAATGATTCATACAACCATAAAACTGGAATAAAAACATTAGTCTGAATAAGCGAATTTGAAATTCGCGCTACCGTATATGGGATATATATAAGGTTATGCGATACGGACGGCACAGTAGCATCACACACCTTCAATGTGATGTGTCATAATGTGTTGTCTTATGGCGGTATTGACACAAAAGGCCGGCCGTTTATCGCATAACACGTTATACAATAGCGCGATTTTTAAATAAAACATGGTCAGGACAGATGGTGTTAATTCATTATTATGGTTAAAATTCTCTTTTTCGATGAAACCACTCGAGATGTAGTCAATAATTCTTTTATAGGGATATTGTATATAGTATTTGTTATACGGGTTCTCCTTTAGGTAGCAAAACTGACAAAAAGACTTGTTTATGGTATTAAAAACAGACAAAAATGCGTTGTTTTAGGGTATGTTTTGTAGTTGGTGGAAAAACTTGTTTAGGTGCATTTCGGAAGTCCATGTTCACGCATCATATCCACCTTTGAATACGACTGCCCCCTACAACACCATACAGGCATGACGGACATTAATAGTAATTCTGTCGGTCGTGGATGTCACAAATTGGAATTCTGCAGCGATTGACATTACGGCTCTTCACGTTTACTCCCTGGATGAAGATTGCCTTTGGAGGATGACAAGTCAACCAAATCATGCGTTTGCAGCAAATTACTCACTGAAATGACCTTATTACTTAATATCAATCAACAATGATATCCTCAGCTCTATCTCAAGAAATATCTTGAGATCAGATCAAAAATTATAAATCTAGAAACTTCCGGCACTCCATAGACTGTCATACTAAGTTTCAGTTACAGGGAGTGTGTGTGTGTGCCAAATGCAACAACTGCGACGACAGAATACCTCATTTGCATTCTGGGACTTCTATAGGAAACGTTTACCAAAGATAGACCGTTTCATAGATTTGCCAAGTGTATTGCCCATATTAGTACAGATAGGAATACATGATTTTTAATAAACTTCCTGTCCTAATAAATAGCCCTTGGTTGAAGTCCGTAAGACACGCGTACATCACATCTCATAATTTGATTACCCCCCAGAATTAAGATGACGAGCATTTCATTTTATCTGAATATTACCAAATCCTTCCTACATGGATTGATGTGATTTGTCCACCCAAACTCACCTGAAGATCGCTAATGCATTCTTCCATACTGGTAGTTATTAAGTGCTACGAACATGTGGCTTCAATATTGGTCAAATGTGAGTCCAATTAACCATCAGACTAGTCCTTGTTCCAATATCCGGCAAATTGTTGCCATTAGTCCATGGAGAAGACTTCGTGCATGCTAAGTAGAGACAACGTATTGGGTTCTGAAAGAGTAGTGAATATGCATGAAGTGACGTGAATTAAAGCAACATAAATATGGTCCATATGCATTTTTTAAAATAAGACGCACCAAAAAGAAATTATCTCAAAATTGTATGTTTTAGGGCTTATCGTGGACTAATGCTCGTTTTACTAAACCTAGCCTTTGTGAAGATGACGTGTAAACAAGTCACGGACATTATGTTACTGACTGTCGTTTTAATAAAAAATAACAATTTAAAAATAAATTGAGAATACGACGCAAATAAATCATTACGAGTTTCTAAAATGTTTCGCAACAAGAAACGTTGAGATCGGAAGAATGAAAATTCAGCGCTAGTATTTATCTTTTTTTTAATATAATTTGATATTGTGGTTTAGGAAAATCATTTTCTCCTACACAGTTGCTCATAAAGTTAAAATATTTTTTTCAGATCCCATCGAACCCTCGTCCTACCACGGGGGGGGGGGGGTGATCATCGAGAGCCACTACATTCTGACCATCAAGATGGAAACAAAGGGTTCGTCGATTATGCGGTGAGAACCTCCGAGATTATGTATTCAAGAATC